>PPHD01000333.1:50733-73407 GCA_002909625.1 Bambusicola thoracicus | reverse complement strand
CTTTCAGCCCTGTGTCTTCATGTGTAGTGTTTCATATTTTTAAAATCATCCCCTCTACAAAAAGGAAGAGAGAACAATAATTGAAGAATTAAAATCCAAGCTTACGGTAGCCTTGTTAGCTTGAATTCCAAGCTTCCTGGGCTGTGAAACCCGCTGCCAGTTTAATTTTTTCCTCTGTCAGAGTACTCAGTCAGCCAGAAGCCATTACTCATGTTCTTGGAAAGGAGCTCCCTTGCAGGAGTAGGACTGTGATCAGAACCCCTGTGCTCAGGTTCCGATAGATGTAATCTGCTGTACAGTATGGATATTAATCATTTGGAGTGCATGTTCTTCTTGAAGAGGCAGGGTGTGTATGTTTGAAGGAAAAATCCGTTGGTAAACATCTCTGGGCACTGGGGATTTGATACCTCATGAGTGTAACCATACAGCAGCCTGCATTTAAAGTTCAGATGGCAAATGTAGATTTCAGGATTAACTGTACAACTGCTGCCTGTAAAATGTGCCTGAGGTGTTTTAGAGATAACGGTTATTTAACCTGAGGTTATTTTCATAATCTTTTGAAAACCCTTGTTCTCTCTCTCTCCCTTTTTTTTTTTTTTTCTTTTGGATTTTGGCTTAATCTATCTGTACACACGTACATCCCCAGTTGCTACCAGCTATCTGTCACATGGGAACTGTGTACAGGACAGCAGTCGTAGAGGCATCCTTCATAAACCAACACCTCAGATGTTGATCTTTGAAGTGAAAAAACTGATGGATGCAGTTTGCAGAACTCCAGAAAGTATTAGCCGTGATCCTGGTGTCAGTTATGTTCAGCATCAATAGATGTGTTCCTTGCAGGTTTTCTAGTAGCAGATAATGAATGTTCACTGTTACATGCTCCTGGTCCGGGATGAGACTTACTCCTGGGACAGAAAATGAGTCACTGTGGCTGCTTTCTCACTTATAGCGGATTACTCGAGAGTAGCCATTGAGTAAACATGGCAGCAGCTGAGGGCCTGCCACACAGCAGCAGCCAGCAATAAACAAAACAAGAGCCAGTCACTGTCAGCAGCTTTTACGAAGCCATGAAATGACTAGGCAGGCTTACTCAGGCAGCCTTCTACCGACCGGGTTACAGTTAGCACCCATCAGGATCTGGTTAGCTCACCTTTAAGCAGTGTCTGTAGCCAGCTGTTTCAAGGCCTGGATCTAAACACAAACCTGGTCTGTTAGTGTTTCTGTGTGTGTTTTGTGATGTGAGATCAGCGGTCTGTCCACTCACTAATGTCATCCTAATGATCGTGGAATAAATACAAAAATATGTGGGACTACTGACCTTAGAGAAAGCAGGAAACTGAACTCAGGAATTTTTGAAGCCAGTGAAACCAATAAATATTCTAAATATTTCAAAACCAAATAATATTTCAGTCTTTGCAAGACCTAATGCCCAGGTGAGCATCCGAGTAAATGCATTTTGTCTAGGCTAAGCACATTTATTACTTTTCTTGGAGGGAAAAGGCTTGTGAGCAAAGGATATATTTTATTAGTTGATCTGATGTAGCTGGGAGAAAGAAGTATTTAGGCAGATGAGCTATTTTTCGTAGTGCAGTAGGCCAAGTGATTTGGCAGATGCAGAGAGAGCATCTCTGTAGAAAAGCTTTGCTTTCATAATCTCTTACTGAGTGCATCCCTGTGGTTTGTAGAAGCACTCCAGGAGGCTTCCAGTTGGGATTTTTCCTTTCCCTGAGGGTTGTGATGCAACCTTCCCAGGACCCCAGTGTATGTTTCAGTCCTGTACCCAAGCCAAATCAGCTTGGGCAGGCTCTCACTCTGCTCTCCCATAGGCCTGAGCCCTGGGCTCTCTTGTCCTCTGCCTTTTTGGGCCGCTGCTGTTGTGCTATTGCTCTGTGGGATAGGGACCAACAGCCTGGTTTGGGTTGCAAGTCTGTTGGCTTTATCTTCAGAAAAACATCCACTGTTGCATGGATGAGGGATTGGCTGGCTGTGGGCAGGCTGAAACATGGCCAGAGCAGAATGTGGAGCAGATCTAGTAACATGCTGTGGGCATACCCCAGCACACCCACAGTGCGCATCAGCAATGTTAATAAGCAGCATAATTCAAGGGAACACTATAGGAGTGAAAGTTTGTCTTCTTTTGTTGAAGGAAGGCAGCCCTGTGCTGGTGAAAGAGCTGTCGCAGTGCTTTCCCCTGTGCTTCATCATGGGGTAATGTGATAGGGGAAACAGATGGACATAGTAACAAGAAATGAACTCTGTGCACAGACATGCCTGTTGGTTTCTACTTTACGTAGTTCTTGTTTTTTATATTCCTTGTGCACTGGGAACAATAAAACCTGATTTGAGGAGCCAAAGACTACAGAAAAGTATCTACTAAAATACTTATTTACAGTTCAGAAATCCACAACAGAGCATTCTGTGTCAAAATCTTACCTGCTCTCTGCTCAAGTGTACCAGCTAATGGAAACCACAGATACAGCCTTTTGAAAGAGCTGTCAGAGATACCAGAAAGGAATCTGGGACCCTTTATGTTGGCAGATAAAGAGCTGTCAAAATGATATAATGAACAGCATGAAAAGGAGATGTGAGATGTTTGAATAACTGCTTGGTGGAGCAGGTGGATAGTCTGCAAATCCACGTAGTTGTGTTTGGAACAAGCGGAAATAAAGCTTAAAAAGTATATAAAAATCTGTGAGGTCATTGTGAATGAAAACAAGCCCACACGGTTGTGCTTGGAACAAACAGAAAATCTAGTGTAATTGGTGCATGATGTCAGGATTTTGGGACTTCTGCAGGGAGAGCAAGGAGACAACACAGCTGCAGCCAAAAGCTCTTACATTTAAAGCATCCCCAGTGAGACTGCTACAGTGGGGCAACTCCTCCAAATCAAAAACAGAAGAAAACAGCAGTAGAAGCTGAACCCCTGCCAGGCATTTGCAGCCACGCCAGTAGATCAAGGCAAGAAGGCATTGCCGTTATGGTAGTAGCTGTGACCACACACCAGAGATACAGAGAGCTGCAGGATGCTGTGTTACTTTGGCAGCTTTTGACAGGCTCGCTGTCTTTCTGCACCTTCTGGGGAGACAAAGGAGAATGCAGGAGGTGGGGCTGGTAGTTGATCCAAGGCCTCCGTATCGGAATGGTGTTGGTAACAAGCCTCTGAGAACTCTTTTCCCCTGGGCTGGAAACAGGAGCACTCTGACCCAGTTGGTATCCTCGACCGCCAGAGGCCCCAGTTGATAACTCACACTTTCTGGAGAGAGATTTGGTTTGTAAGCTTGGGGCTTGGAGCTTGGAGAAAGCTGCCAGGGATATCTCCTGGAGTCATGGCTGTCAGTGCAGCAGAGAAAGGTGCATGATTGCTGGGAAGAGTTACCTGTGTGCTTATCACCCACAGCTGTGTGCTGTTCTGTAAAATGCTTTTTGTTTATGACTAAATATTACTCAGCTTTGTGGAAGTTGCATGGAAACCCAGCTGTTCTTCCTGAAGAAGCGGAACAGCACTGGGGTGAATTTAAGGAGACCTTCATTTGCCCTCCTCAGTGGGTGGCAAAAGGGCTTCTGGTGACCAGATAGGACTAGGAGCTTTTGCTGTAGGCTTGAGTTGCCTCCATGAACACATAGGAGGAGCTCCCAGACAACAGCAGGACATTAGTATGGACAACACTGTCTACTTTTGTGTCTCTTTTCCTCAGCTGCTTTCACATAGCTGCTTTTATGAAACCACAGAAGAGACAGGCAGGTTTAAAGACCAAAAAGTCTTTTCCTATGATAACACTAATTGGTCCCAGTGAATGCTGTGTATTTCTTCTGCAGTGACTCTAACAGTTTACCATAAATAAGCTCCACCATAGCTTAGCAGGAACGGAAAGACCAGCTATGTTCTGCCTTGTCAAGTAGCTTTAATCACAGACATTTCAGGCATCAGGGACTGAGCTGCTACCTTCATGAATGTGGGCTAGCCTTTGCTGCTCAGCCTAGTGCATGCTGTGCTTGCACCTGTCTGTACAGGCCCAAAATTGTCCCCTGGGGACATAAGTCCCCCCCATAAGTCTCCTGGGGACCAAGGGGAAGTAGTCAACAACTGACACTGCTGCTGCTCTGCCTCATCTGACAGCTGTGGCCAGCAAGGAGGGAGATGTGAGGCAGATGGGCAGACATCCTCTTCTTCAACCCCCTCCTCCTCCTTCCTTCCTCCTGCTCTGGTTGGCTGACAGAGATGTGAGGCACTGCTTTCTGCTGCTGCCAGGATGTACTGCTGCGGAGGCCTTTCCTGAGGTTCTGCTCTTGAGACAGCTGTGCTTTCTGGGGCTCAATGCATAGTGACACCCTGACTGAGGCTTTTGCATACTAGAATGGTTTGGAGATTTATTTGACTTTCTTCACTGAATTGTAGAGGAAAAGTTTTTCTTCCTATTGGAGTCACTTGCTCATGCAATTTTTTGCTTTTCCAGGACACTACCTAAAAGAATTTGGAAATTCCACTCTTCTTCTTCCCCCCCCAAAAAAGCCATACCAAAATTTGTTGTAACTCTTCCTGGGAAGAATAATTTTCTCTAGAAAAATCTCAGCTTTTCCAAGTTAAAGCAGATTTAACAGTGATCCACATGCTCCTTCCTCCGTCTTTCCAGATGGCTGACAGCAAACCAACAAAAAGTGCTACATTAGTTGAAAAGTTTCCTTTTTGCTGGAAAGAAATTGTACCAAAAAGCAGAGTGTTAAATGTGAAGTTTTAGTTTCCAGTTTCCACAAGCCTTCACCTTTTCAGCCAAAATTTGCGTGTTCCTAACACAAACCTTGAACCTTCTTCTGAGCATAATCTGCTCCCAGGGATAGCCTCCAACTACAAGCTTAGTTTTCAAAATGACCATTGGTATCATCAGTATTTTTATAATTAGTGTTTTTAACCAACTTTAACCAACTAGTGGTGTAAAAATGAATTGTTTTGCTTCTGTTTCTTCTTCTTTTCTTTTTTAAAACAGCAGTAGAATATTAAGAAAAATCCGATCCAAACCCAAATATTGAGGAAGTATCAGTATCATCTATATATTTTTTTATCTCAAGGATGCCTGGTAATGTTCTTTTCTGTTTCCATATAGAAATCCAAACATAACTGGCATTTCTTGCGAATTCTGCCTATAAATAAACGAGTGACTAATGTAAATTCCCAACCTTTTTTTCTGCTTCATATTTCCTTGATAATGTTTCCTTTGGAACTATCTATTTATATATGTTTTTCTTGTAAAGCTGCACTGTTGCTGAGCTGAGCGAACAGCTGTGACAGATATAAGCCCCTTGAAGGGTGTAACATGTCTGTGGTTATGTTTCCAAATGTTTACAGGCTAAATACATCAGTAAAAAGCTAGCTAGTGATTTTAGTTATCCCAACTGTTTGTTTTGATTTCTATTTTCTTTGCAGTTTCTTAATGGAATGTGGTTTAGCTTATTAGCCAGTGTCTGGCACTGTGCCTTGTTTGTGTTATTTACAGGGAGATCACTTGCTGTCATTCTCTTACAGTACTGGGGAAAAAGAGGAAAAGATAGTATTGTTGGTCCCACTCTAGCTCCCCATTGCTGTAATCACTGCTGACTGATGTACAGATTCCTATTTAGTAAGTAAGTGATACTGATGAGAAGGTTAATTGTGAGTGAATGGCTCTGTAAGGAATTGCTTATTAGAAAAGCAAGATCAGAAATGCGCACTGAGGAGTGTTACTGCCACGATGCATATTTGCAGCATCGGCTCCTAAGTTCCCCTAAGTTCCCCAGGGCTCAGGATTTTGCTTGGCAGAGCAGGAAGGAGCACGTGCTGGTCCTGTTCAGAGTCTAATTCAACTGTCAGGCAGAAAGCAGTGTGGCTACACAGTAGGTGAAAACTTATTTCAGAAACCTGGGTTGAAAAGTGTGTTACTTGCCAGCTGGTGAGTGAGTGTGTGGTAAGAGAAATGCAGCTGAGGGTCCCCATATCTCTTCCCCTAACTGCAGGCATTTGCCAGTGCCAGGAAACCACTAGCTGTCCCTGGTTGCTGCCACCTGTAAGGAAGCTTGTATGGTGTCTTCACCATAACAGCAAAAAAAAAACAAAACAAAACAAAAAAAAACCCCATGCCATTCCCTTAAAAGGGAAAGAATGTGCAGCTTTCTTTTACTTAGGTACAAAGTTATGCTGGTCAGGGCTACATCTATCCTCTAGTTATGTAATTGCCAGTAATTACAAGAAATTGTACATTTGTATTTCTGCATCATCAGGCTTTTACCAGCATTTTGTGTAATTCCTGTGATTTTGAAGAGTAGCCCACTTCTGAAACCTCCGGAGTGACTTCTAATAAGCGCTCGTGGTGGTTGGAAGGAAGAGGATTTTCAGAAATAAAACAGCCTGGTATAGCGTGCTGCAAAATGAAGCTGCATGTTGCATTTTTAATGAGAATTTTCTGGGTACAGCAGTGTGCATTCATCCAGTTCTTCATGTACTGCTAAATGTTCTTCTGTTACTCCCACAATCAAGTGTGGAAATTTGTCTGCTTCTTTACTCCAAGGAACCCTCTCTTTGCATTGATTTGGTCTCACAATTGCTCTGTGTCAGCCGTTGAGGTCTGCGCTGTGAGACCTTCCTTTCTGCAGCAATAGCACATGTCATTGCTATTATTGAAATACAATTTAGTATAAAGGCCATTTAGTCAATGCTGGCATTCATTTGGAAGAAGTTTAACATTAGCATTTTCTGTGCTTGATTCTGCAAAGTTCCCGTCTCCCTGATCCTGATTAGCAGAGCATTTGAACACACAGATAAAACTCTCTATCAGTGATCCCATTGATTTCAGCGGAGCCAATCACATACTTAACTTCCCAGAGCAGGCTAAAATGATTAGTAAATTGGGCTGAGAGCACTTCTTTTTTGGAGACTTCAGCGGTTAAGTCAAATTAGTCTTTAAAAAGAAAAGAACTAAGAGATCTCAATTAAAAAGAGAGTTCATTATCTTTGCTTTCATATCAGCGGGGATTTAGACCAATCCCGTCTAGAAACTCTAAGAGGTTTTCTTTCTTTTTTTAAATGACTACTTCTGTACAAGAGCTTTAGTCTACTTATAATTAAGTCTTAAAGCCAGGCAGCCATTTGAACCTCACAGCTGGTAATTTGAGGTCTTCGTGTGAATGGGTGTTCCTTTGTCAATGCTAATTTATTTCTGTAAAAAGGGGAATGTTATAAGAATGTTCTGTTTTTCTGTGGGGTTTCTCATGAAGTCTAGACAAAAATAGGGTTGAAATCTAAACTGAAATTTCCAGGCATGGGTTCTGAATTGTAGGTTTCTTTGTAAGCAAAATGATCCAAACTCAGGCTAGCTTGAAAACAAAGTTTGTTTCTGAAGTGGATATCTCCATTTAAATAAATAAAAAGCAAATATTATTTGAGAAAGGTTTGACTTCTGATAGATCCTGCTAATGTTCCTCTGTCCCCCATGCTGGTGCAAAGATGTGCATTCCCTGTACTCGACCACACTAACAGTGAGTGCTGTGGATGCTCTCTAGTGTGAACTGACCGAATAGCTGTATTCAGGTAGATGTTATCTGTACTCACGTTGTAGGCAGTAGCAGATGAAGTATTCGGCAGGCATATTAGGTGCATATTTCTTCATTTATTTTTCTTTGCTATGCTGCTGTAGTAGCAAGTTACTTACACTTTACCAGTGATTTTGTCTATTCCTCCAGGAGACTTAAACCTGGCACAGAAAGTAGAAGGACAAATTACAGTCAGAGGGAAAAAAAATAAGTTCCCTGGAAAGTGAAACAAAATACGGCTTTTCTATGTCCACACACCCCTTATGCTGCTTAGGGCTGAGTCTACCCTGAAAGTAAGTAGTGAGTGTACAGTATAAATGGGTTAAGTAATTTTCTGTACAGTATTCTCAGGGGAGAGAGGGAATGTGTGTGAAGAGGGATGTTGGAACATGCTCTGCCCATGAAAACAGCTGTTGTCAGAGCTGCTGTCTGCTTATGGCGTCTTCCCAAGGGCACTGGGGAGAGCACTTTGGGACCTGCGTAGACCAGATCTGTGCCTGCAGTTTGCCTTGCGAGGTGGTGACTGTTCATGTGTATGTTTCTTTCACAATGGAACGTATACTTGTGAATGCAAGAGGGTGATAGGAGAGCTTCTAGGCAGCAGCCTCGCTGTGGTTCGGTTGAGTTGGAGGGTTCAGGCCAAATTTGGGAAAAGAGAGTGTGCCACAAAGGCGAACAGTGTAAACATCACTCTGATTCTTGGTGTGTCCACGCTAAGTGGTTACTCATGTAGAAACCGAGAATGGGCTCTTTGGCTGAGTAAAATGAGATCGAAGAAGAAATACATGCTTGAAGGAAAGAGGGTAGGTGTGACATTCTGCTATGTGAAGGACTGACATGACTCAGTCCTCAAGAGCTCTTGCAGCTCTTGCATGCAGTCTGGCTACTGAGAACTGGTACCAGTTTTGATTTGTGTGATACACATGGCCGCTGGGTTGGGAGGATCGTTTTCCAAATTATGTTTCAGCCGTGGATGTCCTGGCTTGTTTTTTTGTTTTCCCCTTGAAATTCTCTTTTTCACTTGTTTCTTCTCTGTTTCACTTGTTTGTGGCACTGAATTCCAGCTCTCTGTGACTCCTGTATGCTGTTGTGCGCTCCTGGCCTTGATGTTGATGTGTTAGTGTAGTCTCCTACCACCAGGCATTTGTTCCATGGTGATTTATTGTCGCCTCCTTTTTTCACATGTTGTTTCTTTGGTATTTTTTTGTTTTCCTCATGCTTTCTTAACTTCTCATCACTTCATTTGTTGGGTTTTTTTGTTTGTTTGTTTTTAAAGCTCATGCTTTCGGCCCTGCTCCTAAAGAATCAACCTGGAGGTTAATTTTGAAATAGTCCCATTGACATTCCTGATACTTTTAAATGTAGCACTACAGTTAGCTACACAATTTTTAACCAGTGTATTTGTACCTGTTAGTATTTCTTGAGTCTTCCTAATTTTCTTCTTTGAAATCAGGAACTTATTATAAGATTTTAGCAGCAGCACTTTTTTTCTTTATTGCTTTTAAATATAAAATAGAAAAATAAAGTAAGAAAATGTTGATCTGTAAATCTGACTAAACATTCCTGCAACATGTTCTTGGGTATATTATCTTTTTAATCAAGTGGTTTGTCTACAGCTAGCAGTTTTGGAGGACAGTGCTTAATTAAGAATTCTGATGTGTGTCTGTTTTTATTCCTAGGACATTACATTTCTGTGGACACATCTTATGAGGGTGAGAAGGCTGTGCTTGTCAGCCCTGACCTGTATTCTGAAGAGTGGAGCTGCATCAGACTGATTTATCAGATAGCAACCACTTCAGTGACTTCATTGGATCCTGCCACGCTCAACCTTTACATGAGGAAAGAAGGAGAGAGCTTTGATAGTTTACTGTGGTCAGCCAAGGAGCCTTCAGATAGTTGGCTCATAGCCAGTTTAGATTTAACAAACAGCACAAAGAAGTACAAGGTAAGCACCGTTTTGGAAGGTAATCGCCATAGGCTTTATTGTGTACACACTGGGGTGGACGGATTGCTTTTCAAACATTTCTGCTCTTGGTCTCATTCTTCCTGTTCTTGTTCCACGGAGTGTGTGGTCTTCAGTATACTCTTCCTTGACAGAAGAGAAGTGCACTCCATCCTGCTGGGATGCTGAGTGATTGCTCTAAAGCATCTGGGTTAAAACTGATGTGGGCTAGGAATGTGTGAGTCACTTACCTCTTCTATCCATAAAATCAGTGAGTAATGCTGTTTTGAGTCAGGCATTGAGTACTCTTCCAAACAAAGGCATTGTGGGACTCACTGGAAAACACAGCTGACTGAGCCAGAGCAGCATGGATGCCTCATTTCTTGACATGTCAACACAGCTGCTGTTGTCTCGTGGCAGATATGTGACCTTCCAGGTCTTAGGTCTGCCAGTGTGCTCTCTTTGTCCTGTCCTGTGCCACTGTGGAAGAAGTAAAGGTCAGAAGCTTAGGGGAGAGTATTTCTACCCAAACGCTTTTACACTCTGTCTGTCACAGTGACTCCCTATATACCCAAAGCTGTGGTATATCTTTACATTCTTCTATTTGCGTTGAATGAAGTGTATACTGTTTTGTCCTTGTCTCATTGTCTTTCAGTGTACTTTTTTTGTCTTCAGAGAAGAGTATTAACTTTGCTTTTGATGCATTCAAACAAGCCTTTCCGCAGAAGTACCTCTGCTGACTGAAAGGGTGATGAGTTCCCTACATAGGTTATTTAACCCATTTATGTGGTTTAAATGTCCAGGGTGAAAATGGGCATTCTGACACTCTAAAATGTACAATCTGGTTTGTATTGTGCAGATTGTACTGGAAGCTGAAATGGGACAAGATAAATCTGCCAGCATAGCAGTTTTTGAAATTAAAATAACTCCTGGATATTGTATTGGTGAGTACTGTCTGCTCAGTTCCTGTTTTCTCTGAATAGAAGAAAATGTCTTGCTGGTTGTTCTGAAACTCGAATTAAAGGTTTCAACGTAGGAAAAAAACCAATAGGTTTTGTTTTATTGAAAATTTAACTGCCATATTCAGTATAGGTATTTCACGGTTTTTAAGACTGTGCACGCTAATATGCTGGTATTTACTCATCTCTCTAGTAAAACAAACATTTCGCGTACAGTTCATTCTGTTCTTAAGCAGTTTGTTGTTTGAGCAGGACCAAGTGCTGTGTTTTTACAAAACTAGACTTCTGCAAACATTAGGCATAACAGCTGTGATATTATTTCCATTGTCTGCCACCCCATGTTTCCTTACAAAGGAATGCTGCAGACTGTAGGGTAAAAAATGCGGTGATATTTACGCTGATGGCTATTTCCCCATGACAGTTGCCAAATACTGCCATGTTCAAAAATTTCAGTGGCTGAGAGGCCAAAAGACCTTTCAGTTTCTGGGGAGCTCTGGTGGAGTCCTACTGAACTGTTAACAATTCTTTGGATCTGCAAAGGAAATAAAGCAGTCTTGTCACTGCTGTGAAATACTATTTCTGCTCTACTTCCAGCCATCCTTGCTTTACAAATGGGAGTTCTACTCTGACTCTTCAGTAAGTACTAGAAGGTGGATTACTTTAAATGTGTTTTATTTGGTTCTAAATTACAGCAGCTGGGTATTACCAAATAATGAGCAGAGAGATCGGACTGAACAAGACAGAAATGTGTATTTTACAGCAGTGATCAAGAACTGTCAGCGTTTGCTTCTGCTTATTATAAAATGTTAAGTGGTGTGTCCATTTTTGTAAATGTAGATCTTCTCTGCACTGCTGTATATAAAGCAACCAGTGGTTAGCAATAGCATTTATTCGAGCTTCTATGAAGAAAATACGTGGATTGAGCTGGTGTTTGCAATTGCAGAATGTGACTTTGAAGAAAATCATCTTTGTGGCTTTGTGAACCGCTGGAACCCCAACGTGAATTGGTTTGTTGGAGGAGGAAACATTCGCAATTCCCAGTCTATCCTTCCCAAAGACCACACACTTAACAATGAATTGGGTAAGCAACAAATGTGTAACAGAAGTACAGATGAAATGTTGGGTCTCTAACCCTTGTGTTTCTCATATACTGCAAATTACTATGTATGTTCTTTCTTGTTTTTTTCTTGGAACTGAGTTCAGGAAGAATGATTGACAATAGAGTGGAAATCTTAATCTTTGATGTAGTTGATGTTTGATGTTTGATGTCATAGTGCTGTATGAAATACTGCAGCAGATGAGACATGGGGAATCCAGCTTGCTACAGTTCACTGAGCACCTCAAACAACATTGGGTTTTTGTTAGTACAAGGCATTATATCATGAAAAATGAGGCTGATACTTTTTCCTTAACTCATGCCGCTGTGCCTTTATATTTTATTTCACAATTGTATGAGTTGAGTACAGAGTATCAGTCCAGCTCTGCATAACTCTGCTTAAATACTGGTAAAATTTTCATGAAAGGTGAACTCACCAAAACTTCAGCCACGGTACATATGGACCTTCTGCATATTAAAAAGTACTGTATGGAATTGCCAAAGCTGACAGCTGGGAGAGATTTATTTTCCTGTAGCAACACTGTTTCTTTTTCATACAAACTCTCACTGCTGACTGTTGAATGAGAAGATCTCAGGTATCTAAAATTCATTTTAAAGCCTTCTTTTTTGCAAGAAGTGTAGTATGGGGATATATCAACCATTTGTCAGGGAAATTTTGATTAAGATAGGAAATGTGGTAACACTGCAGAAGAAAATGGAGCATCTCAGGCAAGTACCACTGAAGAGTCACCAGTCCCCTGACTGTGGGCAAGCTGGAGGGAACTCATAACCAAGCCAGCCCTTTCCCCTTTATCCATTCGAATTAAGTGAGAATTGAAATCTCCAGGGCTGGGAACAGTATTAACAAATTAACAGGCTATTATGGTGTAGATAACAAAAATGCAGAAAGCTAATAGCACAGTTGGCTATGTCTATACTGAAGCATCCTGTCAGTTTAGCTCTTTGTTTTCCTTAAATTTTCTACCTGTGAAAAACTGTTTTTAAATTTATCAACCAGTACTGTTTGATGCTATGTTCCCAGGAGTGTAGAAAGGAAAGTCTGTAGATGTATGGCATTTTTGTAAACATGCATGTGTCCTGCTTAAATCGAGGTAGGTTTCCCAGAACTACAGTCTGAGATTCTGTACACTGAGAATCTGTGTGCACACCATATTGGCTGTTTTGGGTAAGGGATTTTACTCATCAGTATATATTTATGTCTAACAATCTCTCTGTTAATGAATCTTTCTTAACAGTATTTTTTAAGGATTTTGCAAAGAATATAAAACATTTAGAAGCCAGATCTTAGGTAGGCCAAGTAGCTTTATGCAGATGGGGAAAAGTGCAGAATTATAATCTGTTTGAGAATTCATTATGTTAAATAGTCTGCTGAGTAGAACAGGTGAGTCTCGTTCATTTACGCAGTTAAGCTCAGTAGATGTTACACTGGATAAGACTAAATGCTATACCAAACGTTTGGGAGTCTTGGTATTTACTCAGACAACTTTGGGTTGGAACAGAGGAAGAAAGGAGGAGAATCTTCGAATTACTTACATTTCTTGAAACTAACCATTGTTGTCCTAGCAATACAGATATCTACCTAGTCCCTGCCCACCTCTTCATACTTTCTTTAATTGGTGTCCTTTCAAATGTGTCCTTATGCTAAGTTTCTTTTGTACTTTTAGGTCACTACATGTATGTAGACTCTGTTTACGTCAAACATTTTCAGGAGGTGGCTCAGCTAATCTCACCAAAGACTACGGCTCCAATGTCTGGCTGCTTATCTTTTTATTACCAACTTAAGCAGGAGAGCAGCATTGTTTTTACTCTTTACTTGAGAGATATGAGTGGCTTTTATGAAGAGATCTGGAAAACAGACAGTGCCTCCACTGGAGACTGGGTGTTAGCTGAAGTTGACTTCACTGCACCATACCCGATGGAGGTAAAACAGTCATTCCTGTGCATTAGTTCTGTGTATTAGTCCCATATTTCTGTCCATTGATGATCTGTTTTTGAGGATGATGAGTATCACAATGTTATGCATGCCCTGTACCACAGAAAAAAAAACTTACAGAAATATTCTATATGTTTTCTCTGACTTAGGCAATCCTGCAATTCAGTCTTTCTTTGTTTTTATGAGACAGAGTCCAACCTTGGGTCCTAATAGTACAGTAGCCTTTAGGTATGAAAGCTAGCTGTATGTGGAAACTTGAATTAATGTCAAAGAGTTTTAGAAAAAAAGTAAAATAGTATTCCCTAGTGTTTACTGGAAAATAAATACCTTCAAAGATTGGAATAAACAGTGTATTATATATGCATATTACTTACATACATAAAATACATAATACACTTTTTATGTATACCCATAGATTTTTATGTATAGTAGTAATATATAATGTATAGATAGATAGATGATAATAGGATTACAAGTAAATCAGCTTTAATTCTACTCACTTCAACTCTACTGAGGTTGTTCATTAATTCAGCGTAAGCCTACAGATTTTCAGAAATTATTAGGTATAAAATTTATTTTTGTTAATTGCCACATACCTTCATTCTCAGTAATGTCAGTAGCGATATTATCCACTGAAACTGTTGTACTTCAAATAGTATGGGAAAAAAGGTGTGATCTGCTAACAAAGTACACTTCAACAGAGAGCAACAGGAACAGGAAATATAACATTTACTAACAGAATGGACATAATTTCAAAATACCATATCTGAGGCTAAGAACAAATGTATAAAACATTATCTCAGTTCTTAATGGCATTCATAAAACCACCTTGAGTGTTGAAAATTATCTATACAGGAATAAGCAGCAAACCATAGGACGTATGAATGCACAGGGTGTCTATCTCTGTGTCCAGCAGAGTGCACAACTTCAGTCCTTTCAATTAAAAAGGAGTATTGTTGGAAGTATGAAGGGGAGATGGGAGTAATCAAATTACGAGAACAAAATAACCATTTCCAGCCTCAACCTGAAAAAAAAAATGACTGAAGTAGAATGTGGTAGAGGCTTATAAAAACCATAAATGACACAGAAAAGCTTGACTGTTCACTGTTTCTCGTAATTTGTGTTGATGTTCCAGATTCTTAATTATAAGATAACAGCTGTAAAATAAGCAAAAGGGAGGACCTCTTCATACATGCCACAACTAAACTGTAGAACTCAATTCCCCAACAGGCTAGGGATATCATTATTTTGACCAGTTCAAAAGCTGATTAGACAAATTCAAGGAAGAAACAATTCATTAGGAATGCAGTGTAGGGGAATAACCAAAAAGCTTGTCAGCATCTCTGATTCTTTCTATAGGTGACCCCAGCTGAAAACAAATACTGGGCAAACTGGGCCTCTTTTCTACTTCAGAAATTTTTATGTAATCCAATATAGTCATTACTTTACAGTTAATTTCATAGAAATAAGATTAAACCTTGCTTACACTGTTTTCAGTTGCTTCACAAGGAAAGTTCTGTTTTTTTCTTCTGGCTAGAGGAAATCTTTCTGGTTTCTTACACAGCTCTCCTAGTTTGGCTCCGATCTGTAGGCAACACATCACAGACAGTGCTATCTCACACTGGAAGCATTTGTCCTTATATCCTTGTTTTGTCCCTGGGGCTGTCTTGTGATTCAGGCCTTTTCTCAAAGTTTTCCTGTAAGTCGGTGCTTTGATACTTAAGATAAATTTTAACACACTTCCTCAAGAGTTATGGTCTGTCCTCCACTTACTTGAGGAAATGATGTCCCTTGAGAATGGCAGAATATCCACAGTGTTTGATTTTGTGGTAAACAAAACAAGCGATAGCTTTTCTAGTTCTGATCTGATTTTGTAAAAGGAAAACTTCCAGCTGATTCCAAGACATGGACTTTAGTGTCTGAAGATGTTTAGAGACAAGTGAATGCAGTAACAACAATTCATTCAGAGTAGTCCATGCAATTTGTTCGTAGCTCTGATCAAGATAGGTACAGTAATAACTAGGTAGCTTTGGGTTCAATAAAGGATGCATGCTGGCTTGATATGGTATCATTACATTAGTGTATGTTTAAAATTATGTTTCATAAAGTAGCAGAAGAGTTCTGTTCTCCTTTGATCTTCCATTGACTTTGGATGGGCAAAGATCTGGTGCATGGGTCAGAATTGAATTCATATCATAAATAAGTGATATAATTCAGTCTGTCCCAAACCTGCAGTGCTGTCTGAGATGCTGTGGAGTCTGTGTGGGAGATCCGGTCAGAATTCTGTAAAATGAAGATGTGTACCAAAATTATTGTTGTGTAGATGAATAACTGGATGAATAACAAACGATTATTATTTTCAGGTAGTATTTGAAGTTGCTTTCAATAGTGCCAAGGGAGGTTATGTTGCCCTCGATGACATTTCTTTCTCTCCAGTTTACTGCAGCAATCAGACAGGTATGAGTTCTTACTGCCTTCTACCATCCTTCTTTTCTCCCTTGCTTTGGTTCCTTGAACTGTCTGTGTCAGTACTTACAGTATTTGGTAGTGTTGTGCAGATGCTGCTTTCTTATCTGGCCAATGCCTGTTGGGTTTCTCTTCCCCTACTGACAAGACACACTGTAAGGCAGATAAAAACAGTGCTGTTCTCTTGATGAATTATCTAGAAACCAATCCTTAGTGCTTCCTCTCCAGTGACATTACCTCCGGGTTCTGCAATTGGTGTGTTGGACAGAATACTGCGGGGTGTCCTGGGGTTTCCCCAACTGTTACAGGATAAGGAGGCAAAAGTCCTTGGCTTTTCACTTTTGCTGAAGCAGGGAATATATTCCTCCATCCACATGCCCTGAGGTCTTCTTCAAAGCCAAAACGGGAGCTATGTCTTCCTGTCTGTGGTGTTCCAAGACGTGTTATTTCCCACAAGGAGTGGCACATCTGTCAGGATTTTATTAGATTTTCACAGCAGCAGAAGTCAGCTAAGTCCTCATGACCTCTGCAGTATGGGCATATGGGTCCAAGGACTTTATCATTTGTGAGCACAGGAAGAACTCTGTTTTTGTTTTTCACTGCTACTGCTGAGCAATTGTCAGAAGTAAATTAGTGGTTTTCCCCTGAGCCCATCCATTCCTTCTGGTCACAAGCATGAATTTTTGGCTAGTGTTTTGAAGTGATGGGGGAAGAAGAGAATTTTGTGCTTTTCTATCGCTTGGAGTCTGTTCTAGCTTTACCTGCACTGTGTAAATATCAATAGGAGGCATATTATGATATATTAAGGAGTAATATATTATTATATACTATAATATATGTTATAAATCCTCCATTCTTGGCATGGTGAGTCTAGCTGTTTCATTATCTACTCAAGGCCTCTTCTATTTCTGTTTTGTTTTGCAACAAAAATCCTGACTTAGGTTTGCAGCATGCCATGGATTGGAGCCGTGTACTCGTCTGTGTTTTCCATTTTAAAGAGAGCTAATGTGCAGTGAGCCATGGAATATCACATAGTATTTTCTGCTGAACCCTGTCTGTGTTGTGGTTTAATAGCCCAAGTGTAGATCCACTCTGATGAAATTGATGGGCTCAGCTAAGAGCTTTGCTTACTAGCTCTGATTTGTATGTGTTTTTAGTTTGTGAGTTGTTTTTTGTTTTTTCCTACTTGAGAAATGAATGTCAGTCATTTGTGTGATTGCTGAAATACATTTAGGTTCTGGGTAATCCTTCAAACTTACTTCCTATTTCAAATTACTTCAAGTGGAGCTGTTAAAAAGTAAGAAATCTTCATATTAAGCCACAGGAGTGTGTATCAGTGAAGGTCTTGATGGTTGTCTAAGGGAGGGAAAGATACTAGAGTAGTATACTTACTCAACAAAGGTTGGATCTAAAGGTAAGTGCTCATGCTTCATGAGCCCCATGTTTGCAGGGTCCAGACTGCTGACCTAGCCAAAAGTTGCACGGTCACTTTGGATTTGTCCCCACCTTCACTCAGCACCCGCAGCAATCAGCTGAAGAGGCATTAAAGAGGTAGAGAATTTTTACTTAAAAGTACTATTTTAGTGCAGATCCAGAGAGAGCTGTCCTCAGGTCTTTTTAATAAACAGTGAAGCATTCTTTGCTGTAGGGCTAAGATGAGAGAGGTCAATAACCATGAGGTGGTACACAACTCAAAAGCTATTTGACTTATATGCTCAAAGCATATATATACACACACATTACGCATTACTACAAAATGGTTTTGAGAGAGGTGCTGTTCAAGAAAATTCTGAATGTTTCTGTTGGAAAGTTATCCCTTTGGGAACCAAAATGAAAACCTGACAGCTATGCATGTGTGCACACACTCACAAAAATTCTGTCCAAAAATCTTTTGAATAAGGGAGCAGGATGAAAACAGATGTTTGAGTGTCTTTGTGTATTATGTCATGAGGGATAAATCTTTTAATGTCTGTAATGTATTTATATTTTATAGGGACTGTCAGAGAGGTTTTTCTTTATTTCCTCCAGCACAAATATAAGTAAATAGCATCCACTTGTGATAGCAAATAGATATCTTGAGGTCAGTGTGACTTTTCATCATATGCATGTAACACCTTTATGTATCTTTGTCTTCTGTAATGCGGAGAAAGATGAAACAGGGTATACTAGGGCATACGTGTGCTTTGAGTACTTATGCCTGTTGTACCGTGCTCTTCTTCAGAGAACATATGCATTTGTCTTTTAGGAATTCTCTTCAATCCTGCTGATGCAGGCTGCAATTTTGAGGAAGATCTGTGTAATTTTTACCAGGATCACAAGGATGTCCCAGGATGGAGCAGAGTGAAAGTAAAGCGCAACGTGTATAGAGCAGGAGATCACACTACTGGGTTTGGTAAATCTGAACTCCTTTTCACTAGAGGAGTGAAAGTTAATGTGTTGCTAAATTTTTACATTTCAGTAATGTAATTGGCACAATGGTTAGTTTGCCTTGCTGTAATTACTTGCCACTGCATTCTGTCTTGGACTCTGGCTGTGCCTGACCCTGCATGCAAAGTGGCAGTGTCGCTGGTCAAAATGTCATGCAGGCCATAAATCAGAATAACGTCACTGAGCTGCACTGATCTGCTATCACTGCGAGTCCACAAAAACATGCAGGCAAATATGATATTAGAATAATGCACTGATTTGAATGTAGAGGAGAGCTGGGCTCTTAGCTCTTCCAGGCATAGGACGGTTGGCGTCTTTAAGGGAAAAATGTGAAATTTTGTGCAGTGAAACCACATAGTGAAAAGCCTGCCAGTAAGTTCTGAAAATGTCTTCTGCACTTGGTGTAGTGCTTTTCATTCACCCCTTACATGGAGTGTTTGTGGTTATTACCTGTAGGATGAAGTCTCACCTGTTTCATAACACGCACTGTGTCCCACCCTTTATTCTTTGGTCTCAGAGCAGAATCTTTGAAATATCTGGCCTTCCAGCAAGAGAATATTTCCATGTATATTTGAAGAGTGCTTATTTCTAGTAGCTTACTCATACACCAGTTTAGTTTGAAATAGCAAGTACGTTTTTAGAATAAAAATCTTATTTCCTTTCACTGTCTTTTTCCTGCCAGTAAAAACTTTCTACCACTAAAGTCTGTTGCAATAACTGAAACTGCTTTAACAGCAAACAAGCTATGCTAATTGTTTATTAGAAATACTCATTAGTTCCACTGTCTTGCAGGTTACTACTTGCTGGCAAACACGAAGTTTACATCACAGCCTGGGTACATTGGACGTCTGTATGGACCAACCCTGCCAGGAAACTTGCAGTTTTGTCTGCGCTTTTATTACGCTTTGTATGGTTTTTTCAAAATGAGTGGCACCCTTGCTGTTTATATCTTTGAGGAGAATCATGTGGTTCAAGAGAAAATCTGGTCTGTTTTGGACTCTCCAAGGGGTGTTTGGACTCAAGCTGAAATCTCCTTCAAAAAACCGATGCCTTGCAAGGTAAGAGCCAGCTCTTCATATCTGCAGTGTTGTAAATAGAGGTTTTCCTTGCCTTTTCCTTTCTGAGAACAATCTTATCCAAGGAGTAAATGTGAGTGAGCTGCCCCTGCAACATGAAATAAAATTCCCTAGGCAGTGTGGTAGAGGAGTGTTCTTTGCAGACTCGGTTCCATTAGCCACGGTGAAGGGGCCCTGAAGCAGGAGCAGAGCAGCACACTTCATGTCCTGAAGGGCAGTCATACTATTCACGGAGGAACTGGGATGACAGCTAGTTGTACCTTGGTATCTAAGTGCACTTTATGTTCATGCATTTTTGTTTTTCTTGTTTCGTGCATCATTACAATTGCCCTACTGAATTACAGACTGTCATTAAAAAATTCAGCGCTAGTTGAAGTTCTGGTCAGACTGGGAAGTGGATCCTACTTTCATCAACGTCCTACTTTTCAACAGAAGTTAGTGTAACTTAGAGCAGTAGACATTCAGTATTTGCAATATCTTGTTGTAGAGGCCATTTTATTATCTTAGCAAGCAATAATGAGCAATCGATCGGTAATGATACAGTATTTTATACCACCTCCTGAATAAGTGCTCAAGCTGCTAATATTCCTCATCTGCATGCTTGTTTCAAAGATTCACTTTTCTCATGTGCCTCCTACAACTTTGTGAGAGAGCTATTTCTGCAGTTATCCTGATTTCCATCGTGGTATTTCACTATCTTAGAGTCTTCTGAGGAGAACCTGATGGGTCACTACCTGAGATTACAAAGATAAATCCAGCTTTTGTTTCTCGGAATGGGATAACACCATGCCACATACGAATGAAAGTTTTTTCTAGTAACTCTTTAAACAAAAGTATTTATGAATTATAAGTATCCTAAGCATTTCCCCCACTATAATTTTTGACACGAGGAAGTTATTTAATGTAACTTCTTTGGAGGAAAAAAAAAAAAAAGGAAACAGTTCTGCCTGAAAATAAATGCACTGTACAAAGAAAGTTTAAGAGGAAAGTTGCTTCAGTGTGTTAGAAGGGAAATTTACACTGAAAATCTAATTATAATTGTTTTTATAGATTAATAATAACTGTGGGGTCATTTTCTCTATCTGTCGATTAAGTTAAGAATAGATGTTTTTTTTAAAAAAAATTATATCTTTACACATAAAACATAACAGAATTTCTAATGCCCTTTCAACCCCTATAGGAAGAAGCAATTTCAGAGTATTGTTACTGCCCAAAAGCTTAGCAATAGAAAAGTCACTTATAGTGTCATCCCAAAGTATTTGCAGAAATGTCTATTTCTCTCTCACCCTTGTTTTTCTTAAAAACAAAAAGTGAAAACATGAGAAGATACTGATTAAAAAGGCAAGTGCATATCATGCTTCTGCTGTCTACTTTTTCAAAATTTTTTAATTGCTTCTAAAAAGCTTCAGTAGCTTGAACTGTGTGACACAATGTGTGAGTAGTGATGACAGCTGAACATGACTGTTAACACATGGTTTATAGCCTTGGAGGTGGCAGGTTTTTTTAGCGCATGACACCTACAGGGAAAATCTTTTCCAATGTGGATTTATGAAGAATTATTTTTATGTTTTCCTAGAAATAAAAGTATCTAAAATACTTGAGAAGAAGCTTGCCTGGGATGGAAAGCTTTTAAACCTTTCTTTGAATTGAAGCTTTAATGTCTGTACCTACTAGTCTGCCTGTAGGCAGTAATAGATGGGGAGAGCAGTACAGGTGAGAAGAATGAGGTCAAAGGAATATCCACTCTGCTTCTAAGACCAAAGGTTTGCAGAAGAGAAGAAACACCATACTCTGCAGCAGTGGAATACTTTGGCCTCCAGCAATTCTCAAAAACCTGCATCAGGTTCTTCAGGTCTTGTGATGAGAAGGCCTTCTTTACCACAGAAACAAGCTGCAAAATGTTTCTGTTAAAGTTTCATTATTTAGGTATTACAAAAGGTGAGATTTACGGGGCTTTAGAGAACTCTAGTTTTCAGCATTTCATAATTTGGATACCTCTTAGTAAAATAACTATCTATTTTAGGGGATGAAGCCTTATCTTAGTCTGAAGCCTGTTATCTTGATGGGGTAAATCATGGAACACATCCTCCTGGAAGCTACGCTAAGCATGTGAAACAGGGTGGTGATATGGGACAATCAGCATGGCTTCACCAAGGACAAGTGCTTCCTGACCAACCTTGTGGCTTTTTATGATAGCATAACTGCATCAGTGAACAAGAGAAGAGCCACTGATGTCATCCATTCAGACTTCAGTGATGCCTTTGGCACAGTCCCTTATAACATCCTTTTCTCCAAATTGGAAAGATATGAAGATATGGATTTTGTGGGTGGTTTGTTTGATGGATAAGGAACAGGTTGCATAACTGTATCCAGAGGGTAGTGGTCTGTGGCTCAGTGTCTGGATGGAGATCACTGACAAATGGTATCCCGCAGGGGTCAGTACTGAGGCTAATAGATTTTAATATTTTCATCAGTGATACTGACAGTGGAATTGAGTGCATCATCATCAAGTTTGCAGATGGCACCAGGCTGTATGGTACGGTCGACATGCTTGAGGGATAGAATGCCATTCAGACAGACCTAGGCAGGATCAAGGATTGGGCCTAGGTGAATCTCATGAGATTCAGTAGAGCCTCATGCAGGTCTTGCAAGTTGGTTGTGGCAACACCCACTATCAGTACAAGAAGCGGAGCAAAAGCACAGCCCTGCCAAAAAGAACTTGGGGTACTGGTGGATGGCAAACTGGATGTGAGTCAGCAATATGCCCTCACAGCCTAGAAAACCAACCTAATGCATGTATAATGAGGACCTAAAGAAATAGCTGACAGGAAATTGTCACTTGCCATCCTCATTGTAGGCCTGTGGTGGAGATGCGTTAGAGCACATTTTGCCTGGCTACAAGGAGTAGAGTGAACCAGCAACTCAGGGATTACACTTCTGGCTCTGGAGAGTGAAATGTCACACATGAGACCTGTATCTGCTCAGTGAACTTAACATCTCTTGTCCTGTTTCCTCCAACCTTCGCTCATATCCTTTGGTATCTCACAGATATATCTTCATGTTTCCAGTCCCGTCTGGGAGGTGGCAACCCGCACTCACATTTTCCATCTTGTCTGGCCCCGTAGCCTGTCCCATTTCTTAGCCTCAAATCCTGTCCATGTCCCACTCTCTTTGCCCTGCCTGTCCAAGTTCTTATA
>PPHD01000333.1:0-50525 GCA_002909625.1 Bambusicola thoracicus | reverse complement strand
TTTTTTTTTTTTTTTTTAAATTTAAAGTAACAAATTGAAAGAAAACAGAATTCTGGCACACAGACCAAACCCTTACACTTTTCATCCTCCTGCTCCAATGTCTAGTAGTGCCCAAGCCAAAGAATTTCTGAAATAGGGGCAAAATAATGCCTTTTTTCCTAGCCTTATTCTTGGAAATGATGGAAGTGTTTTGGCTTGAATCTTCCAAAACAAGCCTGAAGCAAGCACCCAGAATGGAAAATCTGAGCTGAAATCATTGCATCTTGGGACTGTTAATAACAAGGGAAAATCTTTCAGTGGGGTGAGGTGGGATTAAAATAAGATGGAGCTACCACCTTTTCTCTGGAAGACGTAGTGGTTGATGCGACCATCACATTGTTTCCTGAGGTGCATCAAGTCTAGACCTAAGAAGGTGTAGGCATGCACAGTAGTTTAGCTGGTCAAGTGCTTGGTTACTGGGTGCAACTTGTAGATTGGCTCAGTGACTGTGGAAACAGTAAACAGTCTCCTGGCTGCTCCTTAGTGGCTAGCAAGGTCACTGAGGTAGCAGTTACGTTACTTTGGCCAAGAAGTCCTGATGCTTGTAAGGCCAGAAAAAACTTGAACATGTATGTCCTTCATCTTTCTTCCCAATATGAATATTACACCCAAGGCTTTGAAAACAAAGCTTTAAAATCAATCTGATGTGCTTTAATTATGTGGGATTTGTTTTGTTTTGTTTTGTTTTGGTTTTGCATCAGGCCAGTAAAATGGCTCAGATTTTCATCTTTTGGTTTCTGTAATGTTTTTGTGCAAGTTCTTTTGGAATTAGCTAACTCCAGTCTGGCACGGAGCATTGGCTTGAGTTCTGTGAGCAGGAAGCTTGATGCTGGCCAACAGACTTGTATTACGCTTTCAAAATACCATGTTGAAAAAGTTATGTGGGTATGATCCAACTGAGCAAGTAATAAATGTTTATACATACATTATATCTGTGCATACGTATATGTGAACATAGTGCAAATACATATGTTATATAAAACTAGTGAGAAGGCAAGATTAAAATCCCAATTCGTTTGTATCTGAGATGCTCTGCATTTGAGTTAGTTTACACACCCATGATCCTTTGCATAAAAAGTGTTTTTGTACTTTATAATACCCAGAAAGTAAATATGAGACAGAGGATCTTCCTAACAGTTGTTAACTTAAATGAAACTTGCTATGCCTTGTCATATAAATATCATTAAGGCAGCATAAAAGTCTAACTCTGAAACTTTTAGAATCTTTTGATCTGATTAAATGAACTGAAACTGATTTTTCAGACTAATACATGGCAGGGGAAGGTCAGTACTAACTGAAAGACAAATTCACATGAGCCATGCCCGGCATGGAGATATTTGCATGCATCATGGAACGTGAATTAAAATTTTAGTCTTGTGAGTGTGTGTGTGTGTGTTCATAAGCAGCCATACAAAGATCTGCCTTTTAAGCAACTAAGAATGAAGTCTAGAAGTCTGTATTAAAATGAAGTTTTGAGTGCAGGTTGATCTGCTCACATTAGTTCTGTTCATTTCTGCTAGATCTGATTCACCTTTCTCGTGTCCTGGTTTTATAAAGCAAACATCTCATGTTGTTTATTCATTCATGCAACTTCTTGTAGTGTTAACACACTGCTATAGAGTTTGAAAGAGTTAAAAAATGAATAGTGAATCCTTGCAAAGATAGTTGGCATCATAATAGCCTAATCTATTTGCCCAGAGCTAGTTGTGGCAGTGCTTCTTGGGCTTTTATTCTTTTAGTCTGGTTTTCTTCTCTGCTTTTTTCTTGTTCTCTTTCCTTGAGTTTACCTGTTCATTTTCACCCATCGTCCATAACCAATCTTAGTTGCAGTTGTGAGAACGCGAATCATATGAATGAGTGTCGCACTTTGATAGTTATTTGTTTTAAAACTAGTGAAAGGAAGAGGACTTTTAGGGAATCACTAGGCATCGAAATCCTTTGCCACAAGATACTTTGAAGGCCAAGAACACATTTTAAAAGGGATTGGGCAAATTCATGGAAAGTAGACTTTGCAGAGACCAGTACACGCAGTAGTACAAGTATGACCTCCAAGTCAGCAAGTGCTTTAGATATCTAGGAGCTGAACATATGTTAGCTAGGTACAAATGTCCTTATGGTTGATTCGTTTCTTGTACAGTTTTCCTTAAACATCCATTATCAACCCTCTGCCTTCCTGTGTCATGATATGAGAGTCTTTGCACCTTTGTTCTCTCTTTTTACCTGTGGCAATGCTCATGAAATGAGTAGTATTCTTAATCTGTATTGATGAAATTAATTAATTCTTGGATTTATCTTTGCTGCTAGTAAATTTATGTCTTCTATTTGTCCATCAAAATCATAGGTAAATGACTAATGCAGGATGCTATAAACTCCTAGATTGCTATGGCTAGCTCACCAGTATGAAGGACACAGTTTTCCAATTACGTGTAAGATAGAAGAGGGCTGATATCTTAGTCTTCACTGAAAATCTCTCACTTGTGCCAAATAAAGGTGTTTTTTTCAAGTGCTATTCTAACACAACTCTTGATCAGTACTGCCATGGTAAAATTGACAGTTTAAAGAGTACTTAACTGTCATTTCCCTTTTTTTTGCTTAGTTTTTGTTCTGGGTAACTAGTATTGTAATATTACCATGCCACACCATCAGTAAGATTCTTCAGTCTAAAAGTGAAAACCTTTCTTTCCCTCTTTGAAAAAAAGAGCCAAGGAACCAATTTTGTTGAAAAGAGAATAGAGCTGTAATAGGAGATTACTGGAGATCTAGGAGTCCTGGGGACAGTGAAGGATATCAGTGTCCCACATGCACTGTTTGCAGGGTTAGGGTTAGTCTAGTCTCTAGTAGACATGAAATAGATGTAGCATTAATGCTCCGTGGCCTTAGCCTGTTCTGTCAGGTGTATGTGGCTCTTTCACCGGTTTATTCCTGCAAACCATTTGCCATTGGATAACAAAGGTTTTAAAAAATACTAGTTCAAATGTCAAGCTTATTACCAATGCTATTCCATTATGTATGTAGATATTTTCATAATCTACTATTTTTCCCGCTGAAGAAATGATAAATACTAATATTATTTACATGGCAAGAAACTGAACTTGCATGGCAAGTGCCATTTTAAATCAGTTCATTTAAAATGACGCTGGAGATTGCAGACATCCTAACTCTGGCTTAATAGCATATTTCAGCTGCTGATAAATGAGTGTGTACTGTTCAAGGCAAGTAGAAACAAGCCATTTAAAATCTAGTTTAATCAAAAAAGTAGTTAAAAATAATTTGGGCTACATTGATAACATTTGTATGAAACAGCCCTGAGGCAATCAGCATGATGCACTGATTCCATCTGCCTGGACTGGTTGTGTGCTTATATAGCTGTGCATTACTATAAATGACTGAAGAGTTAGACTCACTGTTTTGTGAAAACATCTTGACTGTTTCTTTGTGTCATGTCGCGCTTTTGTGTTGGATGCTCAGATTGTTTTTGGATTTCATAATGCAGGGTTTTGTGTCACTCCGAGGAAGCTACAGCAGTTGCTCCTCACAAAAAGTGACTCAGTCAACAAAAACATCATTATAATTGCTTATCTCCTGGATTCCGAGTGAATCTAAATAAGTGTCCAAGTGACAGAATGAGTTCTATATCTATACAGATAAACAATATGGAGTTTAAACACAGGAATGTTCAGCAGGATAAAATCAGGTAAATTAGTTTTCTGCAGAGGCTCGGGTTGGTTTTCAGACACCGGATTTGGCTGTTGTCCCAGCTTATCTTTCTTAAAATATATATATTTCGGCTGGTCTGGTTTTCTGATTGAGCAACAGCTCTACAATCTTGGGATAAGGAAGAAGGAATCTGAGAGCATCGTTTATCCTTTTGTCTTTTTCTCAGTCCAGCTCCCTCCAACCCTCTTTTTTATAAATTTTCCAATTTTCTCCTTTGCACTTTTTTTTGCATGCCCTACTCTTTCTTCTTCTCATCCGAAAGAAGGTGTATTTCATATGCATACATTCGGCTCACATAAACTTGTGGAGATACAGAGAGGTAAGGATTGGAAATCCTTTCACCCTAACTGTGTCTAAGGCATGGCCTAACAACATGGCATAAAAGAAGTGAAAACTCGCTAATTCTACCAGTTGTTCTCGTTTGGTGTTACTCCTTACTCATATAGTCTAGGATACATTGAAAGAATTGATCATTGATACTTTTGATTGTGCATGCCAGGAATGTTGATTAAGCGCTGCAGAATATCAACCTCAGCCTCCAGAAATCAAGGCAGTGATTTGGATGGAAACAAATAGCCTGACTATGTCTTCCTTCTGGAACAAGAAAAAGACGTGAGATGAAAACATATTTTGTTTTCTCAGTAACACAGGCAATAACCTCCTGCATTTGATAATGTTTTTAATTTAGCCTCGAAGGTAGCGTGCAAGTCCAGAAAGATTTGTTACATTTTGAAACAGTCAGTATATTGTTCAGTTGTCATTTTTTATGAAAAGAGGCATGAGAGGAGCACAAAGATCCCCTTATTCTCTTCTCCAAAGTATGAGATAACTTCATAAGAGATTATTTTTGGAAGAACTGACCTAGGGAATATTCTAATATAAAATGAGCAAATGTAAGGGACCATAAGACATATATGTAAAGACCATAAGACCATAAGGTTCAGAAAGATGACGTGGGGTGAAAGTGAGTGGCTGAGTGAAATCTGAATTGATAGAATTTTGGGGCGCAAAGTTCACATGCACTGAAACAGGCGTTTAAGAAAAAGACAAAAACAATTAAAAAAAAGAGGCATTTAGAACAAAAGAAGAGTGAATAGATCTGATCTGTGAAGAAAGATATTTTCTACATCATTGCTTAAAACTAAATTGAGAACATAACAATGAGATCAGCCAAGTGCACAGTGAACAACGTTAGCATGTAACGCTGTTGCTAATATTGGAAATGCTGCATGCCCAAGCACTCATTCCTCCTTGCCACCCCTGTGCAATTATAACGTCTTCTCATGGCACCGTGTCACCCAGTACCACAAAATGGAAGCAAAGAACTAGTAATGCTGGAGATGACAAAACCAAGCACGTTCACACATGTCGCTGAAGCAAACTGTTGCCTTGTACGAAGGGTACACATTCAGTGGCCTTTGACAGAGCGAATTATTGTTGTGATGCTTTAAAAATGGAGCTCTTTCTGCAGGATCCAACGGGTAATTACATACCTTGTATGGAACAAATTATTGTAATTTAAGAATAAAGAACTTGATCCTGCTCCCAGTGATGTCAATAGGAAAACATCAGAACATGATTCCACAGTGCGGAAATGTTGTTTCACAAACGAGGACTGATCTCACCCTTTCATGTGTGGTTTTCTGAAGATCCTTGGGTTTAGGACTATAATATGTCTTTAGTTTAATACAGTGTTCACCAGAATGCATTTATTAACAGTCTGGTGAATGATGTCCACTCGACATAAATATTTATTGTATTCTTTATTCCACGATATGCTACCATGTTTTTTAACAAATTATGCCTGTTTCTTGAAAGTGACCTTACAAATTAGGTAATGGTCTTTGCCATACCGAACCTTAAGACAGAGAGAGCAGACCTACAGCAGAGCATGTGCGACCGCTCCTAGGCCAGTACACAGAACAGCTGTGCATGCTGTGCTGGGGCAGTCCACAAGTCATACCTTTTGAAGGACAGATAATCCTCATTACTGGCATTGGTAGCATTGAATGTAAAATGGTTTTGAAAATTGGTCTGTGCAGGGCAGCATAGCTCATAGACTCTTCAAAGTCTGTTTTATAAGTAGATAGGTAAATAAATATGGCTAAGCAAAGCAGTCTATAAAAATCCTGTATAATTACTATATTGAAGGTGTTTACTAACCCTGCTACTCGAGGATATATCAGGTAATGCATAAAGTGCAGCCTTTTTCCATCAGCATGAAACTGTCAATCATCATTCAAGCTCAGGTAAGGTAGCTGAGATGTTTACAGTTGCTTCAGAATATTAGTATATTGGAAGGGACATTCATCTGTCACCAGTCACTAGCACAGACCTCATCACAAAGGAATTGGTCTGAAAAGCTCCACCCAAATTATGGTCATAACCTCAATGGCCAGACAGATGGTTTGCAGTACTTGGGCAAAGAAAACTGTTAGCAGCATTTTCACAAAATAAACCTTATTGTGTCTTGTGTAATTTGAACAGCTCTGTGTTACCCCTGGGAGAAAGGCAGCTGGGAATCTTACGGTTTTAGTGGTTTCTCTGCATTTCACTTTGCCATCCTGTGAGTGACTTGTATTTTCCGTGGCAGAATTAATGCGTAGTCAAATAAAACATCTTGGATACCATTCTTAATCTTCACAAAACCCAGATAAACACTGTGAGTGATACTTAGCATTTTCATCCTTCTGCTTTGTGATATTGTGGCCTTGTGTCATTTCTGAAGAATCCCAGTTTGTGCAGTAGTTTCACCTCATTTCCTGGTGTTGTTTGCTTGCAGTTTGCCTGGGACATCCCCGTTGTTCATCACTCTGCATTACTCTTTGCAATTTGTCTTTCCATGGATAACACCTCCTGGTTATAAGGACAGGGTGGCCGAGGACCTTAGGCTGTTAATGCTGTTATGTTGGAGACATAAAAATAAAAAACAACTTTAGTGAGTCATCCTTTGACATGCCCTAAAAGATACTCACTTCCTAGTAAAATGTCAGCCATATAAGGAAATATATCACTTGACTATAAAAATGGGAAAGCACTTTATATTTAATGAAATTATCTAAAATCCACTGGATTTTACATCAGTCAGTCATCTATGCACTACTAGTATGTGCCAAATCAAAGCTAATTCATCATTTCTGTACCGTTGATATTATTACAGCATTTGGAAAAAAAAAAAAAGCTAAATTTTCAGACTTCGAACAGTGCCAGCTTTTGTTGGAGATACATGAAATTTTGTTCATTATTGCAGGTTGTCTTTGTGAGTTGGTGTAAGAGCTTCTGGGACTGTGGACTTGTGGCACTGGATGATATATCACTGAGCCTGGGAAGCTGCCAGGCTGCTGGTAAGACCATGTATATTTGTTGGCCAACAGCTGCTACTTTATACCCTTTTTAATAAGAACATATCTTATGCCATCATTTTCCAAGCTTTTCCTACAGCTGGCTTCATTTCACTGTTTTTGTTGTTGTTGTTGTTGTTGTTTCTGTGTTTGTTTTTCAGTAGGAATTGTATTAATCTTATTTTTGGAGCGTCATACATAGAGTGAGGACCAGATTTTGTTAACTCCTGATTAACTTCACTGCCTCCAGTGCAGCTGTATATAAGGGATCACACCTTCAAGAGCATACCTCTTTATAAAAAGCAGTCCAACTGGCAGGAGAGCAGTTTTCAGTTGCACTGGGAGACCAGAAATGCACACAAAAGCGCAAATTTCAAAACACAACATTGTTCCTTTTGCCCAGAAATGCAGTTGTGTGAGGCCAAGACACAGTCCCTTATGTGAGCTGAAGCTCTGTAATGAACACAGATAAGAGGAGTCCAATTCTCCGCCCACAGTGGGAGGAATTCAGTGCTTCTGAGTGAGTCTTTACCCTCTGATATGCACAGGGTAACCCCTCTGAACTCACTCACACTCCCTCTTCTGGGGCTTTTTGAGGTTTGATAACGCAACGATTGTATCCTAATTTGGAAGCAGTTCTGATGAGATAGGCACAATGCATAATCCCATGCATTTCTGGAATACAGCCACGCCTTTGAAATGGTGATGAGGCAGACTGACTATGCCATTTATACTGCCATGTAGTAATAACTATTTTATGAGCTGTTTTGATTGGATTCATGCATCCAAGCAGGTAGCGCCGTCACTGAGGAAGGACAAGTCACATGTACAAAGCTACATAACTTTTTTCTAAAGTATTTCCAACAGTTGCCTATTTTATGTCTCTGTAGCTCCTAAGGAAGTTGTAAATGAACCAAAGGTACAGAACTGATACTTAGGTGCATAGTCGTGCTGGCAGTTGTCACTGGTGGCAGCAAAAACCCACCCTTGATACATGAGGTGTGAATGCTCCCTCCTTGCCAAGAGGGAAGGCAGCTCATGGTGCCCACTCCTGAAGCACGAATTCAAGTTGTAGCAGAACAGCTGGCAGAAACTTCTTTATTATCATGCTGGCATGAACTCGAATTCTTGGCATACTTTCTTCTACACCATCTAATGGGGCTGTAACCCTGAAAATACTCTAGTAATTGCTGCTCTGCCGTCTGTTGTATGTGGTGGTGGCATCAGATGCCAGGGCAATACAGCAGGGCTCAGTGTGGCAGTTGATTTCAGATTACAGAAACCTCTTTCTGTGGCTGAATCTGTTAATGCATGTTACACATTCTGGAGCTCATTAAACTGCCCTGAGTGCCAAAGGAGTGAAAGGAAATGAGGCTGGTAGAGCCCTTTTGGAGGAAGAGCTACAATAAACCATATGAGATGTTTTAAAGGATGTTAGTAGATGTTAGTGAGCCAGACTGAGGCACAAATTTCCCCAGAGCTGTGAAGAAAATGAAATTAAATCCTGTATTTCAGTTTGGAACTGACTTTGTAGGCTTGTGTCTAATCTGTTGCTAGGTAAACAAAAGTGATCTCAGCAGAAGCAGTACATTGTTTGTGTCATCTCTCCATACATCTGTCTAATATATTTGCAGTTTTAAACAATAACATCTCGTTATAGATCTCTTGCCACCCTCTCCTGGTGAGTGTACTTTTGAAAAAGATGAGTGTGTGTTTACCCAGAAGAAGAGAGGTCGTGGGAGCTGGCAAAGGAAGCGGGGTCCGACTCCCACCTCTTACACTGGACCAAAGGGGGACCACACTACCGGGGTAGGTGAGTTAAGCTTCACGTTGAACTTTCTAAACAGCGATTAAGAATTGATCAGAATACTTTGAGATGGTACCTTAGAACACAGGAAGTTTTTACTTCTTTATTCAGAACAGTTATTGATCAAATGGAGTAAACAGGTTTTGTTAGGACCCTCCAGTGCTTTTGAGAATGCGATGTTTAATCGGCATGCCAAGTGGAGAATTCAGTCTTCATGTCCCAAAGTAGCCCTTTCCTTTGGGACAAAAAAGCACAGGGTGGCTTTCCTGACCCTTCAAAAGAGCTGTCTTCCAACCCTTAGCTTATGTGAATATTTCCTAAAGCAAAAATGCAAACAAGTAGGTAAAGCTCTTCTGCAGGAGAACCTTCCTAGTTGAACTTAGAAGAAAACATGGGTAATACAGGAGCAGTCCCACAGGTCCTTTATCTTAAAAATCTGTTCCTTCATTCCTCTTCACTCTTTGTACTGCGCCATTTTAGTCTTTGAAGGACTTAAGTGAATGAAGCCCCCATCAGCATGAGTGAGCTCACAGGAAACTGCATCCAAGTTGCCCCCCCAGCTGTCATATCCAGTGACCTTTGCAAATTATGAATTGCATTACTGTGCTGGGCACTTGTGTTCCTGCAGAAGACCTCAGCAATGCTTCCACTGGCTCTGGTGTAAGATGAGGCGGCCCTAAGGCTTGTGAACTTCAAATGCTTATGTGTTTCAAAAGACTCAGGGTGCCTTGGATTTTCCTTCATCCACAAGCGGAGATATTCATTCAACAAGGAACGAAGTCAGTGGCCAACAAGCTGACTCACTGTGGCTATCAACCTGGTCTGCTAAAAATTTTAGCTGGGCTATTAAAGCAGTTGACCTGTTAAAAATGCTACCAAGAACTACTATTACTCTGTCAGCTGTGACTGAGTGTAAATCACATCCAGCATAGTTATTTCAGGTGTGCATCTGAAATCTTGCTCTGTGCAAGCTTAATTGATAAGAGTTGTGCCCTATTTCTAATCTCTTTACCTAAAAACATAACTTTGTGTGTATTCAACAAAATGTCCCTTTCCTGTCTCCTAGCAAAATCTCTGTTACAGCTGCTGCACCCTCAGCAGGGTATGGACATCAACTACAGAGACAGATTTGTGATGTCTAGGGCTGTGCAGCCAAAGTCCTGCATGTGGGATTGAGAATGAAGATGGGAATGTTTCAGTTAGTATTGAAATTTCAGAGTGCCAAGAAGTTACGTACTTCCACTGTTGGTTATAAACAGTGAAGATTCTAGGTAGAAAAAGTCATAACTTCATAGATAAGCGTTAAAGCTTGAAATTCCTCTTGTTCTGAAATAAAAATGAGAAGCTTCACGTACGAACCTGAGCACATTCTGCCCAGCTCTATTGGCTAAGTGACGCAAATGAAAAATGTAGTCTATGAAACAAGTACATTTTCCCAGCAATGATAGCTGAGTGCTGTGGAATGATTTTCAGAAGGGAATCTTGAAATCACTTTTGTCACTTTTCCAACGCAACATTTGAAAAACTGTCATATTTAGGAGCGTGTTTCTTAATTTCTAGGGCAGAAACTGACTTCAGACCCATTTTCAGTTTATGTATTTTACCAAGCATTGTGAGATTGGAGAACGATAGTTTGTATTCCTGGTGAAACAAGAGAATCTTTTAAGCTTGGCCTGTGACAGGAAAACATGTTTACAGTGACATAATCATTTATTCCTTGTATCGTGCATTTGCAGTGAAATGTGCTGTAGAAATATATGGATTCAAATTCACACACACAAAAGAGCTAATACAGTCTTTCCAACAGTTTCTCACATGATTCAGGCCTTAGAACTAAAGGACATAGACTACTATGCTATAGTATGAGCTGTAGGTTTTGATTTTTAACTCAGATAACTATCAAGCATAGTAGTATCAAAATTCGCAGAGCCACTTGCACTAGGTTTGGAATAAATAATCTAGGGAATTCTCCAACACACTGCAGCAAATGGTCTTTTCTTTACAGATCTGCAGCTGCAAATACTCATCCTTTTCACCCTTTCTCTCTAGTGCTGCAGACCACCACACTACAGCTCTGCCTAGAGGATGACTTCAGAATGAGTTTATTTATGTAACAGGGCTTTCAGGATCCTGAGACAGATCTACCGGCTGCCCTTGCTGTTCTCAGTCTTCCTTCTCCTTCACTGGTCCTCATGATTCTCCTCCCTCCTGGGGTCCATCTCGAGTCCTGCAGTTGCAGTGGCAGAAGGACAGCATTTCCTCTCCAACATGACCAATGGGGAGCAGTGGGGCTGTAGGAAGGGTTGCTGCAAAATCTGAATTCAGCACTTGCTGGTGGGGTGTACTTCTCACAGCACAAAACTGCTGCCATGTGCAGCAGGTGGGATGTGGGAATGGTTTTCGGTCTTACAATACACCTCAGCTTGGACCTTTCTTTAGTTGGAAATCACTAAATGATGGATCTCAGAGAGGCAGGGGTAATAAGTTGTTTGCCAGCAATTAATGGCTAATTTTTCCAGAGATCAGAATTCGTGACAGTTTCTCACTTATTTGTGGACCCTTGGCAATCCAGTTTTACTCACTCATGTCTTTGCATCTTGATCACAGAAGGAAAGTATTACTGATGCCGTGCATGATTTCAAAGGGGTACTTCAGTTCATGTGCTTTGTTAATAGCACTGGCTCCTACACCTAGCCTAAACAAGCATATTCCTGGTTTGAGAATAAATATGGTTTGTTTTCTTACTTTGCATTGCTTTCTGATGTGGCATATTTTCACTGGATATAAAATGGTTGGTTTTTTTTTTTTAAGTCTTCTTATATTAGCATTCATAAACATTTTAATTACTGTAATACACAACTATTACAGTATTGCAAATACTGCAATTCACAGGTACAGCAAATAGTTTATCACATGACTTTCCTTCTCAGAAATTTCAGTCGTGGGCTTTTGTGTCGTGAGCACATCGTGCTAATGAACGGGCTGAGAGAATGTATTCTTCTTTATTAACATTTGATTGTGTATCTTTCTAAGGGTACTACATGTATATAGAGGCATCCAACATGGTCTATGGACAGAGAGCATACCTAATTTCAAGATCACTGAGAGGGACCTCTGGAAAACAATGCTTGACGTTTTTCTATCACATGTATGGAGCTGGGACTGGATTATTAAGTGTTTATCTAAAAAGAGAAGGTGATGATGAAGAGATTCCTTTGTGGAGGAGGACAGGGGAACAAAGCATCTCGTGGCTAAGGGCAGTGATAGAATATGAAAGTGATAGAAACTACCAGGTAAGAAAAAACAATCGGTGGTTTATAATAGAGAAGTATCCTACCAAACTGAGAACAAATCTGTTCCCTTCAGCATAATACATATCTGAAGTCTGTGACCAAGGAAGTTAGTCCAGTAATGCAGTATGGAAGTGTTGTTCCAAGAACCAGGCTTTCAGGACACACTATATCCCTGCCTGACCAGACTGTATGGCTTTTGGGGGGAGGGGTTGTTCTTTCACTCCTTCCTTCTAGGCGGGGTATCCATGAAAAGCTATGTCTTATCTTTACAGATCATTTTTGAAGCAATCCGTGGGGTGTCAATGAGAAGCGACACAGCTATTGATGATATTCTCTTCCAAGCAGGACCCTGTTTAGGTAAGTTTAAGCTTTTCTTACCAGACATCTAGCAAGTCACATGGTGTTTTTTGTACTCAGACGGGCAGTATGTCTTTCCTTGAAGCCCCTCTGAATGGATCTGCATTTATTATCATGTTGCTATTCATGTAGAATCTTTACTAACACATGGAAGCATTCTTCAGAATTTGGTCTAGTAAAAATCTTGTAGCACTTTTTAAAAGCTGCATGGTGGTTCCAATTAAGTCCAACACAGTAATTACATTCTGTCTTATATATTAAAAAGTACTAGCATTTACAGTACTTCCCCTTTCTGTATTCTAGAAGTGGAAGAAATTCAGTTCTCATCAGGCTATCCAGACAGCTTAAATGAAATTGAGTATTAAATACAGTCTGCTGAAAGGAGGGGAATGCATAGAAAGCTTTCGTGTGAGAAACTGCACAACAGCCTGCTTCAGAATGTGCTTTAAGTGAAGACTGGACTCATTTGGATACTCATCCAAGTGTAGGAAAAACTCAGAGCACTCATGTTCCTCGCCTTTGCAATGAAATTATTGACTCAGGGCTTCTTAGACTGTTTTTTAATTTTTATTTTTTTCTCTTTTGCATGAGGTTATCAATTACTCTATAAAGGCTTCCCATTTTGCACAGATCATTCAACACAGTATTTTAGTGCTTTATTTTGTGTAAATCGTTCTGGTATATAGGTAAAAAGAGGAAAGCAAAGGTGCACAATTAAAATCTAATATTGTGTTATCTTAAATCTGCATTCAGTGAATGTTTTGTGTTGGGTACAGAATGGCTTTATGTTAAGGAAATAATAAATACTTTAAGAGAATAAAGGAAATACTATTAGATACTACTAATATCCTACAGGCTAGGTGCAATTATTCATAAGACAATTCTCTCTGGGAAACTCTTAACACTTTGCTGGTAATTTTTGTGTTTTTGTATTCTTTTACTATAAGAAATATATTTGTCATCCTTAGCAATAAGAAGCCCACTTCTCATGTTTCAGTATAAATCAGTGTAACCTACTGCCAAATAAAACAGTTTGTACACTCACAAAGAATGTACTCACACTTTACCCAACCACAATGCCTTGCAATTATATTAATAAGATATTGAATTCACACAACTTGTTAATTTTGAAGACTTTTTTTTTTAATATATTTGTGTTTGAAGTTTTGTTTTGAAAACATTAAAACTTCCTAATAAAATATACCTGAAAATTGTCTGCTTCAGACTTCAGTTATTGGAGCAATGAAGAACAACTGAACTTAATGTAATAGCCTGCATCTGTTGTGAATGTGAAAAAGTGAAGAGCATGGGTTGTGTAACATGGAAAGTGGTTTGATCTACTACAGGAAGTTCCTGTAAAGACCCACAGAAGCGATTCTAACATTCAACATATCATATCTAACATTCAACATTCTAACATATCTTTCTGCAAGATAGGCACCCTGAAAAATGGAGATAGCCTTTGATCCTTTCAGAGCAGAGGATTCAGCACTGATCGGCCTTAAGTATCAACAGTACCTGGGACATGCTAGATCAGATTTCTGTTTTTCTCTGAATGGTTTAGATACCCTCCACCCAAAGCCTGTTATGTGGAGAGGTACAGAGTGCATTTAGGAAGAAAAAACACAAACTGCCCTGTTAGGCTTTTCATTTTGATGACACACACACACAAAAAAAAATTGTTCAATAAAATACATTCAGTAATAACATATACATTTGCTTATTGATTGACTTAAGTTGTCACAGTTAATTTCCCAGAGACTGAGAAAGACACCAAAAGAAGTGACATTTTAACTGCCTATTGTAGCTATCCACAGTCCTGCTGCCAGCTGGTTACCAACCACTGTTCTTGCAACCAAGCAGAATCAGTGGACTGTTTCCTAAAGTTCACACAGTTTCACAGCACTCATTCAGATAAAATTATTTATTTTAAAAAAAAAAAAGTGAAAGTGAAGTCATTAAAATCACCACGTTTGGATGGTTCTCCATACTTCTAATGGGACTTCCCTATAAAAGAAAATGAAACAGAAGTTCTGTCTCTAACAGCTTCATGCAGCTATGCTTCCTTCCACCAAAGTAATCAGTTTTAGACTGAAATGAATGAGAACATACGCAAATTATTCTTCTCGCAGTGGTTCTTTAGGAACCTCACTGGTACAACTATTTTGAAGATATCAGTGAGGGTAAATATTCACCCCACAGCAGCTTTCCACACATTTCTGCTTCTGCAGAACGGAGGCAGAATTTGAAAGATGGCTTTAAATCACTATCGGTCCGTATTATGGGAAATTCTCAGTCAAGCCCCTTGAAAGAAGGGCTGTAAAACATCTGAAAAACAGGGAAAATAGATTTCTCTACTGGCAAGCTTCAGTTTTAAGGTGATGTAAAAACACCCCATTAGCTCTGCCCAATTACTAAACTCCCCATGCACCTGATTTCTGCCCTGGATCCATTTTAGTGTACTTTCTGTTGCTCTCTCACTGCAGCAGTGACTGTACGGGAAGCACAGAAGGGCAAAGACCAGTTCTGAGACTGTTCTGCACTCAGCCTACTCACTGCATGAACATTTCTTCAAGAGCAAGCGGAGAACCCGCAAGTAATTTCTTTGAGCCCAGTTATGGCACAATTCTTAGACTGGCCATGAAAACTTCAAAAGCTGCTAAGGCACCCCAGACACTAGAAAGCTTGTATTTGACTGCTGTAATTGCAGAGTTGTGCTGCAGTGGAATTGAACTTGTCCTCAAAGCAGAGGAAAAGGTCTTTTAATACCCTCTTGCATAATAGTCTTTTATATTCTTTAAATATTTTCCATTAGTTAACATTTTGTCATTATCCTTACTACTTTCCAAAGAGAGCGCCAAAATCTGATCCCAGTCGCACCAGTGGAAATACAGAAAAACAACAGAACTATCACTGTTAGTCTAGATTTATATCAATGTAAATCAAACTCTATTCTGGATCAATATTGTGTCACATCAAAATAAACCTAGTGTAAACTCAAGCTTACAATCATGAGGCTTCAATAAGACAGCAGAAACTGAATGCTAAGTGCATTTTATTAGTCTGGATCTTAACGCAGCTCAGGAGCGAGTGTGAGTACATGCTCAAGAGATCTGCTGCTGCAAAAGGACTACCATGTAAGGTAAAACCACAAAAACAGGATGCTCCTTTGGTAGTGTGATACATGAGTCAAAAGGTTTGTCTCATCCCACTCAGTGGGTTGCAAGGAAGGTGAAAATCTTTGGAGTTCCCCAAATAGGGCACTCCCTGGTTGGCAGGGGTTAAGAGATGGATAGAGTTGGACAAAGACTCAGAGGAACAACACAAAACAATTTCTTGCGCTTTCCAGCCACAATTGGTCAGCTACCTTGAGGCAAAATTAGGTAACGTTTTAACAACAAAAAACATTATGGATGAAGGGTAGTATGGAACAGGTGTTATTTCCTAGTCAACTACTTAAAGGCACGTTTAGGCATCTGCTCCTAAATAAACAAGCGAAAAGGGATCAAAAGGAAAAAGAGGATAAGAGGAGAATGAAAGAGATTTTTCACCACATCCTCAGGTCCCGTGTTGTCTATAGAATTGGGTCTTTATCTGTGGGTCAACCAGTGACAGCAGAACATGTGTGCATACATGGACTTTATGTAGTCCAGTTGGTCAGTGACTGCCTATGAGGTGGCAACTTCCTTCCATCTGCACAGCTAGGCGTTCCAGAAGATTTGAGAATTTTCAGCAAGGGTCTCTGGTGTTTCTGCATCTCCTCCTCAGTGAGTAGCCATAAAAGGATGTGGGTAAAACATTTCACTGCCCTGCCTTGGCAGGACCTGGTCCACCTCCCCACCTTCTCTCCTGAACTCAAGTTTTTGAGTCAAGTTCCTTGATGGTCTCTTACATCACCTGGTGGCTTAATCATGAGTAACAAAGAAATGGGTCTAAAGTTCATTTTCAGGAATGGTGATATTAACAAACTGAAGGAGTAAAGAGAGAACAGACAGAAGAAGGTAGCCGAGTCTAATCACATCTAATAACATCTATGCCAACTACCAAGAACACAAGCCCAATTAGCAAGGCTAACCTGATTTGTGCCAGCCATTTTCCCCACTTCATCAGTCCCAGAGACTCTAAAATGCTGGAGAACCAGGATCTAAGTGAGAGTCCATCAAACTATTCCGGTAGGAATGACTGCAACAGTTCAGAAGTCTGATGAACAATTTCTTTCATCTTCACATGAGCTACAGGTGGTGGCGTTATGGACAGTGATACAACATTCTTCTTTGGTTAAGTTTAACATGCAGTACGCTCCCTGTTCCTTAAGTAACATATCAAGTACAAGTCATTTTGTGATGACGTTTTTTATACTTGCTGCACGTGCGAGTTTAATTCCCCAGAAGCCTATCTAGGTGAATTTGACAAGACCGCTCAGGTTCTAAGACAAATGGGTGTGAGATTCCCTGTCTACTTTGTATACTGCCCACCTAGGTTGTTTGGATGGGGTCTCGGATTGTTGAGAATCTGTTTCCAAGGTACAGTATAATTCAACCCAGCATATTGCTCCAGTGTTAAATACAAGCCAAATTTCCCTTTTGAACATTCTCAAGCCAATCCAAATGGTGTGATATAGGCACACTGATTTGGCAAATCTATGTATTGTTAACAGTCTACAACATGAATTCATTTATTTTTTATTCCATGGAGAGAGATAGACCTTTCAGAGGACAGTGTGTGTGCAGTGCTCCACAGTATCACAGAATCACAGAATTGCAGTGGGTGGAACAGACTTCCAGAAATCACTGAGTCCAATCCCCTGCTAAAGCAGGTTCCCTACAATAGGTTGCACAGGTAAGCATCCAGGTGGGTTTTGAACACCTCCAGAGAAGGAGACACCGCAACCTCTCTGGGCAGCCTGTTCCAGTACTCCATCGCTCTGTCTGTAAAGAAGTTCTTCCTCATGTTTGTACAGAACTTTCTGTTTTCCAGCTTCTGCTGACTGCCCCTTGCTCTATTGCTACATGCCACTGAAAATCATGCAAACGTTATTTCATCTAAGACATCATTGTTAGTATGGTTACACAGAGGATCTCAATTTCTGGAGCCATAAGAAAGGCAACCCCAACACATACATGTAACTCCTATCAAAACTTGTACACTTTCCAACAACCATGGAATTCCTTGACCAGTACTACGGCTAATGATCCCATGACACTGAAAAACGTCAGAAAAGTAACAAAAAGGTTCTTATCCCTCATTCAGCAGACTGAGGAAGGGGTACACAGATCAGTGTAGTTCAAAACTCTCACAAATCCCTGATTTAGTTCCCATGCAAGGTTTAGAGCACTAGCGTCTCCACTCCCTCTGGCCCATCAAGAGTGAGCAGACCCAAGGACATCCCTGCCCATACCCACAACAGTCTGCACATATTACTGCGACAAGAATACACAGTGTAACTGAGAGGCATTTCCAGAGCTCCAGCATAAGGGGACAATCAATGTTCTGTCACTGAAAAAGGAAAGAAAATAGAACACAGAACTGGTTAAGAGGAAGGAATAATCCATTGATCACTGATTGTATGTTCCACTTCCAGAGCATATGTGGCTATCCAAGGAAAATGGTTCAGAGTGGCTTTAAGTACTAAAGAGACTTGTCCCACCAGCAGCTTGACCAAAACTAGTTGCCCTGGATAATGGGATATTGTGATAGTGTAACCTTACATCTCCATCGACCAGAGAAGCAAGAGTGTCTTGGGATAGAAGGCATTTAGTTGTGGGCACCTGTCCATTCCCCACCTATTGCTCACTATGGTCACTGATTCCCTAAGGCATTCCGGCCAGCCTGCATTGGGTGGTTTTAACAAATCTTACAATAAGCCATTGGTTCTCTCTGCTATCGCATGTGCTTGGGGTAATAGAAGGGTATGGAGTGCCCACACAACTCTCTCCAACCTCCCAGCAAAGGCACTCCCGACCACAGAGAACAGAGGCCAAAGCCAGATGGCCCACAGGATCAAACACTTGTCTCAGGGACCAGGCCCACACACAGCTGGCATGATCAGTAAGATGTGGGATGCCTGGCCTGTTGGAAATCTGTCTATACCAATTTGCATCCCAGTGTAAATCACATCCATGCTCAAAATATCCACCCTGACAGGGATAATGCTACCATGGCACTGTAGTGCAAGGGACAGAAGTGGTATTTATCTGCATTATGGTGGAGTTAACAGTATGTTAACTCCAAAGGTATGTTCACCACGAGACCCTCTTCTCAAACTGAGCACAATCTCTTTGCATCTTTTAAGCTATGAGAACAGAAATGTGCTGGGCTGGCAGGTCCCTCTGCTCTGCCCTGGTACATATGCACTGTCAAGCCATGACCTGCAAAACCCCATTCTAGGAGTTGAACTTTTGGCTCTAAGTGTTACTTCGTGAGTTCAACTCCATCTGCTCTGACTGCGAGCTTGCAATTTAACTGACTTAAGTGAGAATTTTTATCACACAGAACATTACCAAAAGTTCATCAGTTACCAATCTAAGTAAGAAACACACCAGTGTCACAAATACACAACTTTGCACGTTTATTAAATAGAACTACAAACCTATTAATTGTCTCACAAACGATACACAAGTATTTTCATTATCCTTCCACACACAGATATTACTACCACAGGCTGTTGTCCTTTTGTCTTGGGCATGGATCCGAAAGAGAGCCCTACGGTTGCTGAAGATAACTCACTCTTTAGCTGATCCCAACTCGCACAACTCCCTTCCTCCCCTCCTCAGGTCCCTGCCCCGTGTTCTCAATAGCTTTCTGGCTCCCGGCTCCCTGTGGAACAAGGCACACGGAATGGGCAAGGAGTGTCGGGGCGCTGCAGGCAGCCCTCAGCGCAGGTGCTGTTATCTCCCACAGAACCAGCAGGCCTCCACCACCCATCCTCCGCACAGCCTTCCTCAACACAAAACCATCACCTGTAAAGACAAACAAACATATTTTCCCAGTTATTTTATTAAATTGAGAATGAAGAAAAAGCGACGGTGCCAAGGCAGGTATCGAGAGAACGAGAGGATCCCGCCCGGCCCGGGTCGCAGCCCCAGCCCCTCTCCCGCGTCACTCAGAGGCTGCCGCCGGGACCGGCCTGCAGCTGCCACCTGGCGGCACGGCCGCACGCAGCACCCTCCCACCGCCCGGCGCTGCTTTCTCCTAAGACGCTCGGCAGCAGTAGGCGGCGACTGACGCGAGCCCGCGGCCGGCAAGGCGAGCCCGCGGTTCGCCGACTCCGTAGGGCCGCTTTGGCTGGGCCGGCCCCCCGGGGCAGCCGCAGGAACACGGCGTCGCACAGCCTCCCCCTCAACGCGGCGCCGGCCGAGAGGCGCGATCAGGCGAGGCGGGAACGGGGCGCTTCCCTCCTCTCCGGCCGCGACTCGCGGGCTGTCTACCTGCGCAAACACCGCCCACCGCGGCCTGCAGAACGCTGTGCCACGCCACACCACGCCCCCTCCTTTGTCGAAAGCGAGCGCAGTGCCTGTCCTCGGACCGGCTCTCTTATCCCTCCATCCAATGGCCACCAGCCTGGCGTGTTCGGACCAATCGGAAGCTTTTCCGCAGCTGAGCCTGCCAATGAGCGATTCCCCTCGCTTTATCTCGTGCGCCCCGCCCCCCGACTGCCTCCCACCAATGGGAGCGCGGTGCGGTGCGCGCGCTCGGGGGAGGGCAGGGTGCGAGGGAAAATGGCGGTGCAGACGCGGCTGCGGGCGGAGGGCTCTCAGCTCCGTCTGTGTGACACTCACCATGCCGGGAAGCCGCGCTTCGTGGAGGGCTCCATCGTCAGGATCTACATGGAGAACTTCCTGTGAGTCCGCGAGCGGGCGGCAGGGCTTTCTTCTCCCGGGCGGCAGCTCAGAAGCTGGCGCTGGCCGCGGGTCGCGCCGGGGCTGCTGGTGCGCGCTGCGTTGGGGACGAAGGTCGGCGGTTGGTGCGGGGCGCGCGTTCGCCGGGGAGCGTTTGTGGGGCCGGCCGCGCTGCGGGCCGGGAGTGCCGGGCGCGGGTCAGCCTCCCCCGGCTGACGGAGCGTGCTGCGGTGCCCGCGTGCGAGGTGAACCGGCTGGGGGAAGGGGCTGCGTAACGCCGCTGCTCCGGGAGGGGAGGGCCTGCGCGTGCGGCGGGCTGCCCTTCGCTCTCGGCGCGGTGTCGCTTCCGCGGCCCTGTTTTCCGCCGGGGCGTGCCGGCCGTACCGGCTGCGCCCTGGTTGCTCGTTCCTCTTGTCGCGGTCGGTGCCCGCATCCATTTTCCCGCCCTGTTAGGCGGCTGCGGAGCTGCGGAGGGGAGAGCACAGAGCAGGTTCGGTGGCAATGGGGACTGGGCTCGAGAGCCCTTGGAATAAAGCGTCCGTGGCGCTGATTATTGCACGTGGTTCTCTGAGTTCTGCGTGCTGGGAATACAGCTCTATTAGGAACTGGCTGCCAGGAAAGCTTTCAGTTCCGTTTCTTATGGCTGGTGTCCTATGTGTCCTTGTCAGCCCTGAGAACAGTTTTGTTCAGCATAAATCGTGGGTGATGGTACATGATGGCTGGTGGAGCCTAAAACACCTTCAAGTCTTAGGGCAGGCAGTTTGAGTATGTTGTTTTCCAGAAGTACACCCTGGTGCTACTGTCATATTGTTCAGACTCCTGTTCCTTCCTTGGTGATAGCACCTTGTTTCCTCTCTCTGTCTGGTACAGGCTGTGAGCATGACTACAAATGCTAGGGCTTATAGATGTAGGATGTTACTGATCATATTAGCTTGCCTTGAATTTGCATGCCTGTAAGAAATGAAAGCTACTGGATAATGTCCAGCCTTCAGGGTGGAGTACCACGGAACCCGAAGGCTTCTTGTAGAACTGAAAAGCCACGATGTATGTTGTACAACTTGGGCTTTAATCCCCTTCTGTGACTGCAGTGAGAGGCAACTGAGTGGATAATATCAAGTCCTAATAAAGTTAATAGGAGTTGTCCCTTTTGTGGGGGGCTGGATTTCATTCCTTGTAACCATTTATTCTGAAGGAAGTTGTTAGAAATGCTCCAACAGGTAGGAAGTTGTTCTACTGTGTTTTAATGGGGCGTTGGTTTTCACTATGGGGTTTATTTACAAAATAACGTTTGAACAACAAGTCTATCCAATAAAATCATGATCTGTCATGCTTAATATAATCAGAATGGTTTTGAGCAAGTATTTTTTTTTATTAAGACGACATACTGTTTATGAAGAAAATATTCTGCTTTCCAGAACATATGACGTGTGCGAAGTACGTCCAGGACCCAACTTGAACGTGATTATAGGAGCTAATGGAACAGGGAAGTCAAGCATTGTTTGTGCCATCTGTCTGGGACTGGCTGGAAAACCTTCTTTCTTAGGGCGGGCTGAAAAGGTGACTATGAACATTTTTAGTTTTCATGTTTAATGTGAGCTTCATTAAGAGCGCTGTCCAGCAGGGAGGGGAAAGGAATGAGTTAGCTGGTTTCCTTGGTTTGGTTGTAGGTGGAAAACATAAGGTGTTAAAGCTGCAGAATAACCTGGGCCAGAGACAAGGGCTTTTACCGAAGTAGTTGCCTTACTTAACTGATGACTGTTTTGTCAATTAAAAAATGGAAAATGCCTGAATTGTACTGCAACCTGAATAGGGGAGATGTTATATCTGAAGATAGCTGACTTCTGACTTCCACAGTGTAGGAGAGTGTCACCCGTAGAAATCAGATTTCCTTGATGTGTATAAGGGTGTTTTATAAAGACCCAAAGCCATGAATCTGGATGACTTTCTGTTGTGCTGTTATTATTTTAATTTAGAATTCATCGTGTTTGCTACCAAGAGATCATATGGTGACCTTAGGATAGAAAATTTATTTGTATTGTCGGTTTTTTTTTTTTTCAAGTGTTTTTCTCTCGCTTTCTGGGCTATTTCAGTTAGATGAAATACATTTCAGTAGTTCTTTGGAGCGCTCAATCCGGTTACATAAATGATTGTGTGTGTTATGTGATAACAGCTCTATCTGGATCCAAGGTAAATATTGAAATTGCCTGCATGGCAGCATTGTGTTTATGTTTTTATGATTATATACTTCTATACTATTAGTATTAAGGTGTGCCAGTGCCTTTGGTTTTTATTGCCTTTGTTCACTGAACTTGTTCATCTCTGCGGGTTTGCTGGCTATAATGTGTTCACTTCTGAAGGTTGAAATTAATCAAAAAAATAACCTGTGGAGCAAGTTCTAGTGCTGTTATTTAAAGGGGAAGTTAATAGCATCTTCCTTTATTTTTAGCTAATACACAGCCAGAAAAAAAAGTAAGGTTTTCAGTAACATATTTCATTACAGCAAGTCTATAGTACAAATGCATATTTTGGTAAGAAGATTACGTTTTAAAACAGTGTTATTTTGCAGTAATAATTTCTGTAATTCATTTTGTAGGTTGGTCTCTTTGTAAAGCAGGGTTGCTTGAAAGGTCTAGTGGAAATTGAACTGTAAGTAGTAAAATTACATTTCCTCATGCATTTTTAATTTTTTCTCACACACTTTCTTACAAAGCGCTGGAAAAACGATAATGTACAGAGACCTCTCTCTAAGCTGATGCATTTTTTTAATTTTTCTTTTTTTCCTCCTTAAACTTCAACATTTTAAGCTTGAAAACATGTAACTCAAAAGTAGACAGTGATGGCTGGTCTTAATTTTGCTTTCTGAAGCATTTTACCTTGTCTTTGTTCACAAAGAGTATGTAGAAAAAGGTTGATGTATATATAGTATGTCTAGTTTTTGATGGTATGGAAGGCTGAATTGATTCAGTCAGTTCTACTGTCATGATACAGTGGTTGGAAGTGATTCAAAAAGGAAAAAAAAATGAAGGTGGTGTATGTTCTAAAACCAAGTATTCTGCCTTCAGTTGTACCAGTAATGCTGACATGAGGGGTTCTTCTGTGTTCTTACTGGAAATGTTACTTACTGAAACAAAACAGAAGGCAAAAACTAGATCTGACTAATTCCTGGCAATACAGTCTTCTTGATAAGCTTGCACAAGATAGAGCAACTGAAATATAATTCGGAGTTAGTCTGTCAAGTCAAGTCAGTAACTTATGTTTACTGACAATGCAAGGTAATAGCACACGCTGCCTGTATTTAGTGGTGAACTAGATGTAAACAAAGAGAACCTATCCTGACATTTCCTCAGTGGCTGCTTTGTGGTAGAGATTAACTTGAAACAGCAATAGCAGTGTGGTTTTTGTGTTTTTTTTTTTTTTGCAATCCTTGGATTGATGTGTTTGTCTACACTGAGTGTAGAACTATTCAGCTGATTCCAATCTGTAGTTAATTTGTATAAAAATTGACTGTCCTGATTAAATTGTATGAAATGTGAATTGTGTTAAGAGAAAAAGACATGTTGGAACAGGTCTTTGGAAAAAATCCTTTGACTTTTTTGCTCATAGGAATTGTCAAGTTAGTCATTCTTTGAAGATGTAGTGATGGGTTAGGAGTTAGGGTATCTTTCTGTAAGAAGGACAGTGTTTTTTTTTCCAGCATAGATGCTAGATGGTTATATTGTTTGAAAGTTTGAAGAGAAACGTTTTGTATGTTAAGATGTAATGTTATTGCAGTAGTTCAGACTTTGTTTAGCTGGTGGGAGGTAATTAAAGAGAACAACTAGAGTGGAAGAACAGTCACAGATTTGCAGGCATTGAAGGGGTCCTTAGGAGATCATTGAGTCCAGCCATGGTTCCCTGCAGTAGGTCTGACAGATAAGCATCGAGATGTGTCTTGAATGTCTCTGGGGAAGGAGACTTCACAACCTCTCCAGGCAACCTGTTCCAATGTTCCATTTCCCTTACTGTAAAGAAGTTCTGCATATTTCTATGGAACTTCTTGTGTTCAAGCTTTAGTCCCTTCCTTCTTGTCCTATTGCTGCACACCATCGAGAAGAGTCTGGCCTCATTCAGTTGCCTCACACCATCCTTTAGATGTTTATAAACACTGATGAGATCCACCCTCACTTGTCTTCTCCTCAGGCTGAGCAGACCCGGGTCACTCAGCCTTTCCTCATAAGGGAGATGCACCAGGTACTTTGTTGTATTTCTGGCCCTCTGTGGACTCTTGCTAGGAGATCCCTGTCTGTTCTGAACTGGGAAGCCTGGAACTGGACACAGCGTTGCAAATGTGGCCTTACCAGAGCTGGGGTGATGATCACCTCTCTTGACCTGCTTGCCATGCTGTTTTTATGCACCCAAGTACGCCGTTGGCCTTCTTGGCCACAAGGGCACACTGCTGTTTCATGGTCAACCTGTTGTCCACCAGGACACCCAGATGCTCTTCAGAGCTCATCTCCAGAAGGTCATCCCTTAGCCTGTACTGATGCAGGCAGCCATTCCTCTCCAGGTGCAAGACTCTATGCTTGCTCTTGTCAGTCCTCATCATGATCTTTCGTACCCAGCTCTCCACTCCGTCCAGGTCTTGTTGAATGGCAGCACTGCCTTTTGATGTGTCAGCCACTCCTCCCAGCTTTGTATCATCAGCAAACTTGCTGAGATTGGTTTCTATCCCTTCATCCAGGGCACTGATGAAGATGTTGAACAAGACTGGACCTACCACTGACCTACTAGTTACAAGCCTCCAATTAGACTATCCGGCACTTATCACAACCCTCTGAGCTCTGTCAGTCAGCCACTTCTCAGTCTGTCTTCCTTTCTACTCATCCATCCCTTACTTTATAAGTTTCATGATAATAATCCCCCTGGGATTCCAGAGACGCAGTCTTCGTAGTAAGGACTGAAGCAAAGAAGGCATTCAGTATTGCTATCTTTTCAGTGTCCCCTATTGCCAGGGCACCCACATTTTCCCTAGTCTTCCCTTTACTGTTGACGTGCTTAAAAAAAACCTTTCCTGTTGTCTTTTACCTCCTTTGCAGGGTTTAATTTCTGGTGGGCTTTAGCCTTCCGTGTTGCATCCCTAAGGTCCTGACAACGTTCCTATATTCTCCCCAAGTGGACAGGCTCTCTTTCCACATTTTGTGGGCCTTCTTTCCTTTTAGTTTATCCATGAATTCATTGCTCATTCATGCAGGCCTCCTGCCATCTTTTCTTGATTTCTTATTTTTAGGGATTCACCAATCTTGAGCTCGGAAGAGGTGGTGCTTAAGTGTTAACCAGCCCTCATGGGTCCTTTCTAATGTTTTAGGGGTGTTAGGCTAGGATACCTCCAAGTACATCGTCAAAGAGGTCAGAGTCAGCTCTCCTGAAGTCCAGGGTAGTTGTCCTACTTTCTGCTTGACTTTTTTGACCCAAGATCTTCAACTCTGCTGTCTCGTGATTGCTGCATCCCAAGCTATCCTCAACCTTCACATCCCTAGCCAACCCTTCCTTGTTAGTAAGAATAAGGTCAAGAAGCATACCTCTCCTCGTCTGCTCCTCCACCACCTGCAACAAAAAGTTATCTTCAGCACACTGCAGGAACCTCTTGACTGTGTGCCTGGCTGTGTTGCTTATCCAGCAAATATTAGTGTAATTAAAGGCCTCACCGTCGTCTTCCTCCTTGTTAGGTGGCCTGTAGTACACACCCACAGTCATGTTACCTGTAGAATCTTGCCCCTTAATTTTTACCCACAAACTCTACACTTGTTCATTATTTACCCCAAGGTGAATTTGTTGACATGAATTTTAAAAGTTGAGTTCTAAATATTAGTTAAATTTAGTCTTTGAATGGTAACTGAAATCAGGATTCTTTGCAAAAGACTTTATTTGGTAAAAGGGAGCATGGATCTGTAGATCTTTTGAAGAAGGTAGGTAGATTAAAATGTGGGAGTAGATGATTGTGGGGAAATAATTATTCATATAGTCTTTAACAGGTAGGTTCCTGTTGTTACAGCACTTACTCCGCTTGTTGAATTACTCGCTTCTACTGTCATTTCTAATCTTAAAATTTCTAAAAGTCCAAAGTGTTGTGAGCCTATATTCTTTATTTTTTACAGTATATAGACTGAACAGGCACTAGACAATTTCCAAACTGAAACGCTGACCAAGATTTTGAGAGCACGACTCTTTCATTGCTCATTTGTTTCTGATGTTAACCTGACTGAATTTTTGAAGTGTTGAAGCAGAGAACTAAATGGGCAATTGGTGCATCATTGGAGTCCTTTAAAAGCAGAAAATGAAAGCATATTGGTGTTTTCATTCAGTATGATGCAGTTATTATTTCCAGGTGGAATGCATATACACAGCTTATTGATGGAGTTCTGTACATGAATAGTTCTTGCTTTAGGATTTTAGTGGTTTTATACCTCCTGTATACCAATTTTAATGCTTGCTATTTCAAATAAAATTGCTTTTCTATAAACCATTCCATATGTAATAATTTTTAAATTGTTCACACATTCATCAGGAATATGTTATTTATATAAATACCTCTGAGCTGAGATTTGGATATATTTGTGATGTTTTCTGTGTTGCACCAGAGATACAGTGGGATTAATTCATCATTAAAGTACTGGATATTATCTGAAACAAAGTCAATTCAGTTATTTAAGTATCAGAGAACTTTGCTAACTAGCATACTTTGGCATTTTGTAAGCTCTGTGTACTCTCAAAAGTCTAAGTATTTTTTTTTACTAATCAGATTTAAGGTACCTGAGAATATCATTATTACACGTGAGATTCAAGTAGTGACCAACACGTCAACGTGGCATATCAACAGGAAGCTAACAACCCTGAAAACAGTAGAGGAGCAGGTTGCAGCGTTAAATATCCAGGTGGACAATTTGTGCCAATTTCTTCCTCAGGTATGAAATATTTTGAAATATTGCATGGAGCGTTATGTTTTCAGAGGGTTTTGTAGCTTCTTATTTCTTCATGTTACAGCATTTCAGCAATTTAATAAGAACATTCAGAAGGTGAGAGGAGGGAGATACTGATATGTGTGGTGGTGAAAGAAGGGGCTGTGTGACCTCTAAAGCTCACTAACTGGACAGTCTTTACCTGCTGTCTTCATTTGTCTTTTGAGACCTAAGGGAAAGCAATTGATGTTCCCCATGTGGGTTTTTTGTTTGTTTGTTTGTTTCTTTGTTTTGTGTTTTTTCTGCATTTTATGTGTGCAGCAGTGATAGTGGTTGCCTCTTTGTCCTCTCACTACTACGGTAGAGGTGTTCTTAAACACTTCAGCAAAGCTGTAGTGAAAATGGTATAAGATGTCGAGACGTAGCGCTGTCTTTGTGCCCGTATCTGCATGATTCCTGCCGATATAGAATCACAGAATGGCTTGGGTTGGAAGGCATCTCAAGGGTCATCGAGCTCTAACCCCCCTGCCACTGGCACGTCTGCCAACCTCCATATCTAGTGCTGGATCAGGCTGCCTGAGTCTCCGTCCAACTGGCTGTGAACACCTCCAGGGATGGGGCATCCACAGTCCTATATCCCTGACTTATCCTGTCAATCTCTGCATGTTTTTTTTTTCCTCTCTTTATACCTAGTCACTTCCTCAGGATTGGATTCTATAATTGGTAAGTTAAGAGGAAGGGTTGTCTGGATTTCTTTCTCCAAAATCTGGAAAGCGGCCTTGCTAAGTGACCTTGCAGTTGCAAGAAAAACTGCTAATAGCCTTTTTGTTTACTTCTGTGGCTCAACAGTTTCTTGAGCATAGGGTAGGTCTTAAGGATATTCAGAATCAACGTTTGTAAGAGTAAAATCTTCCTGATGGGAGATGTCTTGTCCCTTTCTTAGGAGCTTACACGGTGCTTTGGTACCTGAATCCACGCTCGAGAAGGTTACAGTTCCTTTGCAGATACTTATGTTGTTCAGAGTTTCTGTTCAGATAATGCTTTTCCTTTCCAGTTCATAGAGATCTTTGTGGATGGTAGTAAAGGGGAGCCTTGTCAGAACCTATCCAGTCTTGCCTATTCGTCTCTTCAAGGAGAAGTGTATTCGAGAAGACAAACTGGAAAACATAAATTTCCTGAAGTGAACTGTTCCATTCAGAAGAAATGATAGCCAGTTCAAAATTGATGAGCCAACCCTTGTCCTCATCAGCTGTTCCCAGCTGCTGAAATAACAACTAAGAGCTAAAGTTTAAACTTAAATTATGCCAGAACAGCTCAGAGAAAACCATGTATGAAATCTTACAAGTGTAAAGGAAGATTAGGTTGCTGTACAATCAGGTAGTTGTTCGGTACTTAACTTTACCTGGACTACTGGCTAACTGTAAGTTGATGTTTGTGAGAAGTAGTATTGCTGTATTCAAATCCAGTATTACTGTACTGTACTATTTCAACCATTGCTGTATTTGTATTGTTTTTTGTTATTATTTTGTAGGACAAAGTTGGGGAATTTGCAAGAATGAGTAAGATTGAATTACTTGAAGCCACTGAAAAATCCATTGGTCCTCCAGAAATGTTTCAATTTCACTGTAAACTGAAAAGCTTAAAAGAAAAAGAAAGAGAACTAGAGGTAAACTTGCATGTTGTATAGACAGACATGAATGACTGTAGGGAAAGTCACATAATAAAATTTAATGTGAGGTCTTAGAGATGTTTTTTTACAGATTGTTGTTCATTTACCAAGTCTGTAGTAAGTTAATTTTATCCAGCAGTGGACATCTTCTTTCATGTCTCATTCACTGTCAAGCTTGCAAGCACTAAGATGCATGAAGGCAAGTATTCTGCATGTGGAGGTGAGGGGATAACTGCTGTGATGTCCTCTTGATTTTTCTGGGGTCCTTGAATGACAGTAACTGCTTTCTGGACATACCTTTTATGCTGTTTAGGAGCCATGAGCTGTGAAATGATGTTCATTTGTTTCAGTCTTGCCTTCCGTAATTTATGGATGAGATTGTTATCTGTTAGCCCTTTTGTTCCTGCCTTAAAATTGTAACAAACTAAAAGAAAAGGAACAGCATATGTGATATGCTGCAAACTTGTCCTTTTGTTAGCGTACGGGGTCTTTCCATGATGCTCATCTGTGCTGTGAATTTCCCAGATCTCAAATTTTGTAATCTTTACGGAAATAATGTGATTCCCAGTGCTGAGAGTGGTATCTTGGGAGCCATGTCGTGGGAAGTGGCTTTTGTTGTTACTACAGGTGATTCCTTTAATCCTTTGTTCCACTCCTAATGTTTATGCACGCGGATGCGCACTTCTGTTCACACACAGTACTTCAAAATACCAATCTTTGTATTTCTGTTACAAATCTCTGCAAGATCTTTCATAAGTGTTTTCAATACTTGCGTTAAGCGGAATCAGCCTGTAGGGATTAAATCCACAGGAAACTTTAAAAAAAATTTAGAAGGTTTTCTTCAGATTTAACTTAGATTTGTTTTCACAGGAAGCACTTTATGAAGTTACTTGAAAAAGCTGGACAACTATTCCGGCTGTATTGTTTTCCCTATAATTACTGCTGTACTAAATTGTCCTCTAATGTTAAATTTTGGCGTAGTTAACGTTCAGGTGAGGCATAGATGACTTCTGAAATGTGTTTTCATGGAGTAGGTACCATAAAATATGAAAATGTGTGTTCTTGCAGAATGTGTGCAAAGACAAAGTTAACTCTTTGGAAAAAATGAAACAGAGGGCTGAACGATACAAACAAGATGTTGATAGATACCATGAGTGCAAACGCCATCTAGACCTAATAGATATGCTTCAGAGAAAAAGACCTTGGGTGGTAAGTTTTAATTTTCTACTTAGTGACTCTCTTACCTAACCTAATTTTCCCAATAGAGTAATGCTAGAACTGTGCATCGTGTATGTTTACAATTAGACTAATTAAATGACTAAAAGAAAGTGATGTCTATGATAGTTTCACATGGGCATTCCCATTTCACGTGGGCAGTGAAACTCGATCACACCATTCTCTCATTTTCCCCTGCTCCTCAGAAGAGCTGAGATAAGGACAGAGATTGCTCAATAGGTACTGGCAAAACAGACTCAGCGTAAGGGAGTTTTATATAATGTACTGCCTACTGCTAACAGGCGACAGCAATGAGAAGCTAAAAGCAAACAAAAACTGGCTTTTTTTTTCCCCTCTTCTCTCCAGTTGCTGCTCCAGCATGGTTCCCTACCGTGGGGCCCACCCTTTAGGACTGTACTGTGACACCACGAGTCCCTGTGTGCACCAGTTCCCCTATACCTCCTTCTCTACCATTTATTCCTCTCCATGGGCTGTAGCTCCACACCCCCAGGGCCTGCTTCTTCTGGGGCTCTCCATATTCTGCAGCCTCCTTCAGGCCACATTCACTGCTGCACTGTTGAGCTCCTTCACAATCTGCATGTGGAGATCTGCACCACCCTGCAGAGAGACAGCCTGCTGCTCCTCCATGGACCTCTCCTGAGCTGCAGGAAACTTATGTTCCACACCTGGTGTACCTCCTGCCCTCCTTGTGCAGTGACCTTGGAGGTTGTATGTCTCTTTCTCTTGTAGTTTTTTACTCCTTTCCCTCAGCTGCTGTTGCGTGGCAGTTTTTGCCTTTCTTCAGTCTGCTCTCAGAGACACAGCCAGTGTTGGTCATGGCTCAGCTCTGGCCAGTGGTGGGTCCCTTTTGGAGTAGCTGGACTGGCTCCGATCTGGCATGGGGCAGTGTTGGGCTCTGCTCACAGAGGCCACCGCTACAGTCCCCTCACACCCAAACCTTGCTGTGTAAATCCCATCCAGTGGTAGATAATGCTAAGTTAGATTTTTACAGATGGACCTTGTATTCTATTCTTCTTTTGTTTTGTTTCAAAGCTTAGACTAAGGGTCATACGCAGTGGACCAGAGGCTTTCTGCCATGGCTGTCAAATCTAGCACACTTTTTTCCTCCACTGTACCCCCGCTTGTGCATATCTCTTCCTTCTCCTTTTGCTCCTATGAGTATCTCTTTTTTTTCTTGTAAACAATCATTGGACCACAGGTTTTTTGTTTTTCTCCTTTCTTTTCTCCAGATGATGTAACATGAAAAAATAAGCTGTTTCTCGTAATGACTCAACCGTAACTTCTTTCCCAAAATTCCCAGCTTCTTTGCTGTAGCATTTTTATGACCTGTCTGGCTCCATCCTTTTCATTCTCCTAAAGTGTCCTGTGGTTATTTGCTTCTTAGGTTAAGAATTTCAGCCCCGTTAATGCTCAAAATATAAGTGGGCTAAATGATTACTTTTTCTGCATTGATCCTGGAAGAATTTAGAGGAAGAGCTGTTTCAGGCAAATTCATCATTTCTTCTGCTATTATCGGTCACCTGAGAACCATTGAGTGTGCATGTCATTCATTGAAGGCTAAACGATCTCTGTATCTTTGGTTCATAGTGATCAGTAATAGGAGAGTTACTAAAGTAGTCACCATAGTACTAGCTTCTGAATGAGATATTTCTCTTAAAACTTTTGTTCAATTAAATAAAGTGTTGAAGCATCATTGGAATGGAAGACCAAACTCTTTTAATTATGTTACTTGCAACTCCTCCAAGGAATATGAAACTGTTCGTCAGCAGCATGAGGATGTAAAACAAAGGAGAGACCAGGCCAAGGAAGAACTGAAGAATCTGAAGGAAATGCAATCTCCACTGACAAAAAAAATTCGAGAATGTGAAGAATTTTATAATAGTCTGAATATGAAAATCAGAAATACGGTAAGTATTTTAAGCTCTCAGTTGGAGTATTCAGATGGTTTGTTCAGCTTTGTAAGGTGTAAAACAGTAGCATCTTTCTTCCTAGTGTGCCATAATGTGGTTTAGAATAATTTTTTGTAGTGCTCTTGGCATTGGTTCTGCCTTTTGCACATCTCTGTTTCACTAAAGCAATGTAAGGAATGCATTTCTTAACAAACCTTAAGCACCCACTCTGAAATTCCACTCTTGTCATTACAAGAATAGGCATGCTTTGTATTTTTCCTTCAGAATCCTCAGGGATATTGTGTTGACAGCTTCCCTAAGTTAGATAACTGTATTAAATCTGATGTGTGTTTTCATCTGATTGGTACTTTGCTTGTGGATGCTCTTTGTATCTTCTGAAAAGGTGGCCAGTTTGGTGGATAATTTAGGCTACATGCAACTTTTCTGTTCTAACAGCTTTTCTCTAATGTTTAGTCTTTATTGCATAAGTAGGGTATAGTATTTTCAGTAGGCAATGGTCTTCCATCAGTTGCAAATATTGTTACGCAGAGAAGAATTTAAATGGTTAGCCTGCCTATGCTTCACAGCTCTGTGTCTGGTTTTTGGGTAGCTTTTCTTTTTAAGGATCAGGAAAATTACAATTTTTTTTTATGACAAATAGTAAGATACTGTTATTCTCAGTAGGACTTAGCTATCAAGTACCCAATCAGTCTGCAGACGTGATTATATGTGTAGGCAGTAAAAAATTTTAATAGCTAACCAAAATTACTTAGTAATATGAGAATATTTGCTACAGTTAGTTATATTTGAAGGTAACTGATCAGATCAAAGGACTTAGTGTGACAACACCTGTGGCACCTGCTGTAATGAAACAGCACATAGAATCAGAGTCTGAAACTTCAGTGGCATTTCACAGAAATGCAGAATTGTAGGTGTTGGAAGGGACTGCTGGGGATCATCTGTTCCAACTCCTTGGTAAAGCAGGTTCTATACGGTATGGCGCACAGAGAAGGTTTCTGGTGGTTTTCTCTAGAAAAGGATACTCCACTACCTCTCTGGGCAGCTTGTTCCAGTGCTCTGTGACAGTCAAAGTAAAGATGTTCTTCCTCATGTTTGCATGAAACTTGCTGTCCCCCTTGTCCTGTCCCTGGGTACCACTGAAATGAACCTGGCCCTATTACTTGTCTCCTGTACTTTAGATAATTGTAAGCACTGATGTGATCCCCTCTAAGTCTTCTCCAGGCTGAAGTCCCAGATCTCCCAGCCTTTCCTTCTATGGAAGATGCTCCAGGTCCCTCAGTATCTCTCTTGGCTTTCTGCTGGACCCTCTAAAAGGCTGCTGTCTTTGTTGAACTGGAGAGCCCAGAACTAGATCCAGTACTGAAGGTGTGGCCTCTCTAGGACAGAGTAGAGGGTGAGGATCACCTCCCTCGACCTGCTGCCACACTCTTAGTAATGCACACTAGAATACCATTGGCCCCTTCTTGGCTGCAAGGGCGTGCTGCTGGCTCATGGCCAACCTGTTGCCCAGAAGGACCCCCAAGTTCTTTGCATAGTTCCTTTCTAGCAGGTCAGGTCGGTCTCTAACCTGTATTGATGCCTGCAGCCATTCCTCTTCAAGTGTAGGAGTGTAGAAATCTATAGTTGCTCTTGTTGAACCTCATCAGGATTTTTTGTTGTTGTTGTTGCTGACGTGTGTTTGTTGTTTTTGTTGTGGGATTTTTTGTAATTTTTCTTTTTTTTTTTTATGCTTTTATTTTATTATTTGTTTTATTATGCTTTTCCTTAGAGGAAATTTAACAGCTGGTAGTTGGGATTATTTTCATAACACTGTAAGGGTTTACATTCCTATAAAGTGATAAGCTTTGTTTTCATGGCCTGCTTTTGTCTTGCTATGTTTTAGTCATATCTATATTAATATTTTTAATTAAATGTTATGCTGATCCTTAAGAATCTGTTTAAAACTAGAAGGAATTCTGCTACAAACCATTGCTGCCACAATTCATAGAAGTACTGGTCTCTTCTCATTTAGAAGTTAGGTTCTGTATCAGAAACCTATGACAAAATTGTGAGCCTTTTAGTTTTAACTTTAAGAGAGCATACTTAGTATAGTCTGTTTGCTGCAGAACTGTATAAGCAAAGCTTCTTAATTGACTTTCACCCTTTTATGACTAACTCTTAAGTAGATTTGTTTCACTGCTGTGTCTAAACATATTATATTTTTCCTTGAATAGTGCTGTGACTTTTAGGGGGTTCAGAATTGCTTTATGCATGTTTTCTTATCAGTTTTCTGAAAGAGGTATTCATCTTCAGAATACTGCTTCAGGTCTTTAGAGAGAGCATAGTGGGATCCATACTGTACTGTACTAAATTCCAAGTCCAAGGTGTGTTGTTCCGTCTTGCCTCCATGCAAACAGTGGCAGAGTCAGGACCTGTAAGCTGTGTGCACCTTTTAGCTTGCAAGAGGGAAAAGAGTCTGCAGAGTCTTCTCTATGAGCATTGATGCTTTTCCAGTGTGACTTGATTTGTAGGAAGAAATTTCTTCCACTGGGGATGCTGTGTTTATTTCCTGTGCCTGCACTGTAATTTACTCAGGGTTTCTATCCTGCCTTACTGGTTCAGAGAAGATCAATCTGTAGTGAAAGCATAGCATGTGTGATTATAATTCTATATGATTGTTGTTTTTTTTAATATGACTTGCAATTAGTAGCTTTTTCTAAACACTTTTTCCAAGTGATAATCTTTTAAACCTGTTAATTTGACAACTGAAGTTGTCTAATATGACACTGAGATACTACAAGAAGTCTGAAGACTTATGCTTTCCAGGTGGCATTTTAAAACAAAAAGATTATGGGCCTTCTCCTACTCTTTTTGCTATAGCAAGTAACAGACACGCTTTGGTATGCAGGAAGTTCTGGTTAGGTATTGAGAAGAGTGAAATTACCACGTGGGGTTTTTGATGCTGAAAGAGATTGTCCACAGAAGTAATGGAATCTCTATCACTGGAGGCTTTCAGGACTCAGTTAGGCAAGTGTCTTAATAACCTGACCAAATGAGATAATCTTGGAAGCAAGAGATTGGACTATATGACTTCCAGAAGTTCCTACTGATCTATATTGTTCTAATGCTCTCTGGACAGTGGTGCCTACTATCAGCTGTACGTTCGTAAGTCTGCAGAGCTTGACAGGATTCACCCCAGAGTGCTGGGGGAGTTAGTGGAAGTTACAGCTCTTCATAGGAGCTATATCCTATATAGATAGGACCTCTCTCAACCATTTACCAGAGATCTTAGGAATCTGGGGAGGTCCCCTCTGACTGGAAGCTATCCCATGTGGTACCCATTTAGTACATAAATAGATCTGGGAAACTGTTCACCTGTTTGTCTAACATTGGTACCTGACAAAGCTGTGGAGATTATCCATTAAGAGGCGCTTAAATAACAAAGTAGTTATCAGACACAGTCCGTGTAGGCTCATGAAGGGGAAGTCCTGACTTAAAAATTTGATCCCCTTCTACAGTAAGGTCACCCGACTAGTGAATGAAAGGATGGGAGTGACTGTAATGTTCCAGTATTTTAGTAAAGTCTTGGATACTGTTATTCATGGCATCCTTTTGGGCAGATTGTCCAACAGGTTCATGTTACATGAATGATAACTAACTGAGCAGCAGAACTTATAAGTTCATAGTGAATGGAGCTACAACAGGCTGACAGCCAGTCACTTAGCTGTGTTCCCCAGGTCTCAATTCTAGTGATCTGGATCTCAGTGGTCTGGATGCAGGGGTGGAATTACATCTTTGGGAGGTTTGCTGACGATACTGAACTGGGAGATAGTGTTGACTTTCTGGAGTTACAGGAAGCCTTGCAAAGATACATTGGAGCTCTGGGCAATTAGAAGGGTATCTGTGTGTACTGGTGACAGCAGACTCAGCATGAGCCAGCAGCGTAGCCTTACAGTCAAGAGGGCAAACCACTTTTTGGGGTGCCTTGAACACAGCATGGCCAGCTGGTTAAAAGAGGTGATTCCTCTGCATGGATGTGGCCTCACTTTGAGGTATTGTGTGCAGTTCAGGGCTCTGCAATATAAAAAAGGTCCTTAAAATCCTCCAGAGGACATTGAAGCTGGTAACAGACCTAGAAGGCATGACCTATAATGACAGGCTGAAGACACTTCAGTTGTCCAGTCTTGATAAGAGGAAGCTGAAGGGCGACATCATGACTTGCTGCAGCTCCCTGAATGGGCAAAGCAGGGGAAGGTTCCAGGTTCTGCCCCTGGGAACTGGTGACAGAATGCATGGAAATGACACAAAGCTGTGCCAGGAGAGATTCGGATTAATCATCAGGAAGGATTTCTTTACCATGAGAGTGGTCAGGCAATAGAATGGGCTTCCTAAAGAGCCGATTGATGCCCCAGGCCTGTCAGTCTTCAATGAGAGCATTTGACTAATGTCCTCAGTAACCTGCTTTAACTTCTGCTTAGCTCTGAAGTGGTCAGGCACTTGTACTTGACAGTGTTTGTGGGTCCCTTACAACTGTCTTGTCTTGTCCATTAGTCAGTGATTTGTAATGTTCAGCTTTATAGGACGTATCATTAGCACGGCGGTTCAGAGTCAGGATGACTTTGACAAACTGTTCTGGCTATCCTGAGCTCATAACTAAAGCCTTTCCAACTTTTTTTAAGATTTGGTTCCAAGTATAAACTTTCCTTGATAAAGTTGATTTAGAAAAAGAGTCTGGCTCTTGAAGTTTAAGGATGTGAATGTTACAGTTCTTAAGTCAAAGGTGGATTTTTTTAATGCTAGGAGGCTTCTTCTGTCATGCCTTAATTTGTAGGTTTTAGCTGATTCTGCGTAGTTATGAATAGATTAAATGCCAATACTCAGTTCTGTACAAATTGCTGAAAGTGCAGGTGTTTTAGATACAAGTGAGAATGAGAAACTGTCGAGTTTGCCTTTCTCAGTCCTATGCATTCACTTACAGCTCTGTTTTCAAAAATGAATCAGATTTAAAAGAACGTTGTATTTATACATAATTAAGTGTTTATTTTACATTTTATTACAATCTAATTTAAATGTCTTGTATGCAGGCTGATGAAATCAAGGGCGTTTCTCAAAAATGTAAAGAAAAACAAGATGCACTGGAGATGAAAGATAAGCAAGTAAGAGTCTTGATGTTTGTCACTTTAATTTTGGTGTTTTTTGCTTATTTATTAATTCAGGTGCATACCTGGCAGAATATTAATATATTAAGTCAGGTGGTATTCAGGTAGAATGCTAGTCCTTAAATATAGCAGTAAAATGCATATTTTGTCTGCTCTCCTGTCAGCAGTAAGACAAATCTATCTGAAAACTCTGCAAGTGCTTGTATACTTCTTTCCCTCTGGTACACAATGAGTCTTTACATCTTCTAAGCAGAGGAGAAATCTCCCGCGGACAGCTATCAGTCAGGTGGTTGTAACTATTAAACAGGTGTGTGCTACATAAAATCAGTTAAAATACTTTCTGAAAGTTTTTAGGTTGAAGTGTGTATATGTACCCTATGCATTACAGGTTATTCTTGAGAAGCTACGGCCTCTGTAGTACAGTAGTGCATACAGCATTAAACAGTCCCTCAAATATACACTGTGAGAGTCTAGGGTTACTCTTTCTGTTAATTAAGCACATCCCGTATTTTCATAAAAGAGGAAGCAAAAATCTTTTGTTAAGGGGAATTACTGTTCTTCATCTAAGTGCTCAGACATCAACTATGTAGTTCAAGTTGCACATCATATTTTGCGCTGTAGACTTCATGCCATCTAGGATAACTTTCAAATGCATTAAGGAAGGTGTTATGCTTTAAACTTCCACTTGTGTAGAATTAAATGGACTTTAAAAAATGAAAAGTTTTTATTTTAGCTTTGCTCAAGCATTTCCATATATTAACAAAATCTTACCAGCTTTTAGAGTGCCTTGGGGCTATTGGAACTAGAACGTATTCTTACAGTTTAAATGCGTGGTTACATCTGCACTTAATAACTATCTCACTGGTTGACATGTTATCTGTCATACAGTTTGACATATTTGTATTCTAAATTCCCTTAATGTTGAAAATAATCACAACTCTTAGATTTCAGAAATTAATCAAGCTCTCAGAATGAAAAAAGATGAAGAAGTGGACAGAAAAAAGAAAATACTGAGTGCTTATAAGATGATAGATGAATGGAACAATGAGCTTAATACAGTTACAGACTGTGAGAATCTTCAGCCACAAATTGATGCTGTTAATAATGAGCTGAAACATGTACAAGAAGAAAGGGCAAATATTGACAGTGATATTGGTGATGTAACAACAGAGAAAATAAACCAAGAGAGGGAGAATGGAAGTAAGTTACATGCTGTTATTTTTTTTTGTTGATGTATTTTAGGTATTTTAAAGACCCTTCTTACCTCTGCTTGTTATTGTGCTGTAGTAATCTGAGACATTACACCAAGCTCTCATTGTAGAATATGTTACATGAGTGGTCCTCTTGTCTCTTTTAATAAAAGTAAGAGAAACACTTTTAAAATTAGGAAGAACAAGTGGATTCAAAAGTGGCGACTGTCCTTAAAACTATACTCTTAGACAAAGTTAGTTTTCCTTGATCTCTGAGAAAGGAAAGTGGTTTGCCAGTTCTATTTGTTTGTCAGTGAGAGTGTGTACTTGCAAGATGGAAATAAAAAAGTTTGCATTGAGGATACAGTGCTTAAAATTATGTATTTGACAGTATATGCTGGTTTGTCCTTTTTAGATAAACTTGGACTAATCTTCATAATAGTAAACTCCTTTCAAAGACATGAAATTATTAGTGTCCAAATAAATTTTACAATGATGATGGAGGATCTAGAGGGCAAAATGTATGAAGAGTCATGAAAGTCACCTGGTTTGTTCAGCCCAGAGAAGAGGAGACTGAGGGAAGGCCTTATGGCACCCTACAGCTTCCTCATGAGGGGAGTTGAGGGGCATACAGTGATTTCTTCTCTCTGGTGACAGTGACAAGACCCGAGGGAATGGCATGGAATACAATCATGAGAGGGTCAGAGCTGGGTATTAGGAGAAGGTTCTTCACCATAGATTTATCAAGCACTGGAAAAGGCTCTGCAGGGAAATGGTTATGGTACTGAACCTACTGAAGTTTGAGAAGCATTTGGACAGTGCACTCAGACATAAGGTTTGAATTTTGAGTGGTCCTTTGTGGAGCCATGAGCTGAACTCCTGTGTTCTTGAAGCAAATAGTGTGCTATACCACACATTTCCTTATGCTTTGGAGAAGTCATTTCATTCTAGAATGTAAGCTTGAGTAATTCTTCAGATTCCTTTACAATAAGTGGGAAGATAAACTTTTATTTCTCATAATTTCCTAACAGCCTTATTGCTGTAGTAATGTAGTCAATAAGTATTGGATAATACTAATTGTAATGTGTACTTGCTGTGGACTCTGTTTAAGAACTGCTTTAAATTACAGGAATAATTAATCGCATTGGACAACTTAATAATATAATTAAAATGAAGGAAGAGATTCTTCAAAGGAAATTCCTAGACACACACTCTGCTCTTATGTGGCTAAGAAGGAACAAACACAAGTTCAAAAAAGAAGTCTGTGAACCTATGATGCTTACAGTAAGAAAATCTGTGTATTTCACCAAACTATTAATGTTTAATTTCTGTAATTTCTATTTATTTATCCTGGCAAGCCTTTAAGAATGACTTCAGAACTTTCAAAATGCCTTAAAGTTAGTGCCATTTATGTACAGTGGATATTAATATTATGAACTACTTGTATTTTTCACTCGGCAATGGAATAATACTCAACTTCTGAGTAGAATGAGTTGATTTCTTTCCTCCGCACGCACCCCCAGTAGGAAGTCCTCTTCTAAGATGCCCATTGCAGATTTCTTCTAATGTACATCCAAATACTTAGGATTCAGTGTCTTTTTAAAAGCATAGTAGTAGTTGTTTATAGAACAACCTGCTCAGCAAATGTTAAAACATAATATCGCACTCATAAGCTGTTTATGTTGTCTTGCAAAATCAGCTTCAGGCAGAGGAAGTACTTAATCTATTCCTAGTTCAGTGTTTGTTTTGTTTTGACAGATGTTGTGTTAGGTAATAGAAGGACTAAGAAAGACCGTAATGGTTTTCTTATGCATTCCCTCACCTGTTCATCAGCAATCTTGAACTTCTTGAAATATCAAGAAGATGAGGAAACCCAGCGCATTCTTAATCTCTGTTTCTGAATTCCAAACTTATTGTAGTAGTATATCGCTACAGTTTGAACGTATTGAATGTTGAATATTTGTATGCCAGTCCTCCTGCTTTATGCATGCAGTAGAGCTGTTCAAAGTCATTTATACTTAGTAGAAATAAAGAAAAATCACAATAATTTCTTCTTCTTGATACCAGATCTTCTAATTCTTTCCATGAGATCATGTCAAATTATGTTTGCAAATAACTTAATTACATGGTCTTTGCTTTTAAGGCCTTGTTAACCTATTTAACATCTAGTAATGTCTGAACATGTGTTCTGTCATACAGTATAGTCTCATTTGCCTATATATTCTAGTTTTTGAATTGCTGGTAAGTTTGTCCAGCCTTTGGCTGCGTTGAGATTATTAAGTTGTGTGGTTCTGTGTAGTGCTGTCTTGAACTTATTTGATTATGTAATTCTGTGTAATTTTGTCTTCATTTATCAGATATTTAATTCTAAATACTCGTGAGTTACTGCAGAATTATAGTATTAACATTTCATTCAGGTATAAAAAGCTTCCCTATCTGCCCTTGAGCACCTACAGAGATGGGATGTCCACAGCTTCTCTGTGGGCAGCCTGTTCCAATGCTTCACCACTCTGAGTAAAAAACTTCCTTCTAAAATCTAACCTAAAATCTCCCTTCTTTTAGTTCAAAACTGTTCCCTTTTGTCCCATCACCATCAGACCATATAAAATGCCTTTCTCTCTCTCTCTCTCTTTTTTTTTTTTATAACTTTGCTTTTGGTGCTGAAAGGTCGCAATGAGGTATCCCGGAGGCCTCTCCTCCCCAGGCTGAACAATCCCAGATACCTCAGCCTTTCTTAGTAGGAGAGGTGCTCCTGCCCTCTGATCATGTTTGTGGCCCTCCACTGGACCTGTTCCACTAACTCCACATCTGCCTTTGTGCTGGGGGCCCCACATCAGAATATGCTGCTCCGGGTAGAGCCTCACGAGGGCAGAACGGAGGGGAGAGTCACCTTTCTTGCACTACTGGCCACTCCTCCTTTGATTCACGCAAGGGTTCAGTTGGTCTTTGGAGCTGCAAGTGCACACTGCTGGCTCATGTCCAGCTTTTTGTTTGCCAGAACCCCCAAGTCCTTCTCTGCAGAGCTGCTTTCAGCGAGTTCTTCTCCCAGTCTGTACACATCTGGGATGATCATGACCCAGTTGAAGCAACTTGAAATTGGCCTGGTTGAACCTGGTTAGACTGATATGAGCCCATTTCTCAAGCTTGTCCAGCTCCCTGCAGATGGCATCGTTTCCTTCTGTTGTAGCAGCTGCACCAGTCACCTTGGTGTTATCTGCAAACTTGCTGAGAGTGCATTTGATTCTGCTGTCTAGGTCCTTGATTAAGGTGTTTAAGAGCACTGGTCTTAAGACAGACCCCTGAGGGACACCACTTGTGACCAGCTTCCACCTGGACATAGAGCCATTTGACTACAACCTTACGGCTGCAGCCATTAGGCTAATTCCTTACCCGCCTAAAAGTCAAGCCTTAAAATCACGTCTCTCTGATTTAGAGATAAGGATGTGGTGTACGACTGTGTCAAACGCGTTGCAGAAGTCCAGGATGGTGACATCAGATGCTATCATCCCACCATAGAAAGCTGCCACCAGATTGGCGAGGCACGATCTGCCCTTGCTGAAGCTGTGCTGGCTGTGTTGGATCATCTCCTCTTCTTGCATGTGTCTTAGCATACCTTCCAGGAAGATTTGTTCCATTATCTTCCCAGGCATGGGTGTCAAGCTCGCTGACACATAGTTACTTGAGTCTTCCTTTCTCTCTTTCTTTAATAGGGAAGTGATGTTTCCCATTTTCAATTGCCATGGACTAACTCTGACACTATGACTTTTCAGATTTGATGGAGAGTGGCTTGGCAACCATGTAAATGAGTTCCCTCACAGATTCAGAAGGGACTTCTGGAAATCAAGTCCATCTCACCTGCTTAAGCAGGTTCCCTAGAGTAGGTTGCACAGAAAAGCAACTTCTCTGGGCAGCTTGTTCCAGTTCTCTGTCACAATCAAAGTAAAGAAGTTCTTCCTCGTGTTTGTGTGAAACTGTGTACCTATCCCACAGTTCCTGAGCTTCACTAGATGGATGCTGTGGGAGACAGTGTCAGTACCTTGGGATGCATGTCATCCTTTCCTGTAGGATTGTACAGTCTTACCATGTGGTCTTGAACTTGTTCTTCTCTTAGAGAGGGAGGAATCTTGATCTGTCAGCCCCATCTAGAGGTTCGGGGACATGAGAAACATGGGAAGTCTGATTGCCAATAAAGAGCAAGGCAAAGAACTTGAGTACCTCCATGCCTGCTGAAGGTCATTCTCCCTTCTCATACATCAGAGAAGATGCACTCTCCTTGGCCTGCCTCTTCTGACCAACATACCTATAGAACCCCTTTTTATTCTTTTTCACATCTCTTGCCAAGTTCAGTTCAGTCTGTGCCTTGGCTTTCCTAATCCTATCTCTACATGTCTGGACCACATCCTTGCATTCTCTTCAGGCTGCTTATCCATGTTTAAACTGCCGGTGCGTTTCCTTCTTATTCCGCAGTTTAACCAGCAGGTCCTTGGTCAGTTGGTTTCCTGCCTCCCTTACTTGATTTCTTATACTGGGGTATGGAAGCTCCTTGTGCTATCAAAAATGTGTCCTTAAGTCACTGCCAGCTCTGTTCTGTTCCTTTGTCCGTGATGAGTTTCCCAGGGGATCCCATCCAATAATTCCTTAAGCAGGTGGAATTTTGCTCTTCTGAATTCCAGGGTCCTGACTGTGCTCTTTGCCAGGCCTATGTTTCAATAAATCACATAATTTAAGTTGGAAGGGACCCTTAAAGGTCATCTGGTCCAGCTCCTCCAAAGTGAACAGGGATACCTACAGCTAGATCAAGCTGCTGAAAGCCTGGTCCATCGTGATCCTTTCTTATACTTCTTTGATACCCTTGCCAAGTTCAGTTCCAGTTGGGCCTTGGCTTTCTGGACACCATGCCTATACAGCCTAGCAGCATCCTTATAATCTTCCTAGATTACCTGTTCCTGCTTCCACTGCCTGTGCATTCAGTATAGTGTAGATTCCCTCCAGAGCGAACTGGCTGCATTAAAATCGGGACATTTAAATGTTGATTTTATTTTTATTAACAATCATAATCATTGGATATGATCTGACTGTGGGGTGCAGGGAAAGGATCGTTGAATGTGTTAAATCAGTCTCATTATTACCTTTCCTTTTTTTCACACGAGCAGATCAATGTCAAAGACAATAAGCATGCCAAATACGTTGAGAATCACATTTCAACCAATGACATGAAGGCTTTTGTTTTTGAGAGTCAAGAAGATATGGAACTGTTTCTTGTGGAGGCAAGTAGGCATTAATTTTAAAAAGTGATGAAATATTGGTTTAGGAGCCATATACTTTGGAGTCTACTCCCATTTTAGTTGTAGCTGCATAAAGGAGCAATTTGTATTTTTTTTTTCACTTGACGCACCCTTGAGGACAGCTGGACACTTCAGCTGGTCTGGAGTGTGGTGAAAAGAGAGGCACGAGACTCCACCTGTGTTTCCCAGCATGATTAAACTCAGGATCTGGAGCCTTTAGCTGAAAATATGTCAGCTTTCCTCTCTTTTTGTACCGTGTTGGCTAGTAAAATCCACCTACTTTTGCTTCTGGTTGCAGCAGCCTCTTCAGTTAGGATCCTTTTTCAACTGACTTCTGTCTGGAAACTGTCAAAGCATAATGTAAACATTGATTAGACTCTTTTCAAATTAATAGAGGGTTGATAAGTCTGTATTTATTAATTTTTGTTTGGTTAGGTCAGCAGAAAAGCTTAAACTGAGTGTTCAAAGACTTCTGTCTAGAGTAAGTAATAAGTAATATTTTTCAAAGCCTAGAACAGGTGGAAGGTTGCAGGAATATTAGGAAAATATTTCTTGTTAGAAAAAACTTTTGTTTTCTTTGACAAGGCTGTAATCATGAGGAGGGGGTAAAAGTACTGAGTACAAGGAAATGTCAAGAGTAGAAAGTTGTTAATGCAGTACCAAGGATTTCCAGTGCCTCCTGACTAAATGGGTGGGCATCTTTCTTGAGAAGGCAGTGGTCCAAGTTACAAATCAGACTGATTATTTTCTTAATGCTGCTCATTCCTGGAGCCATGGGGAAATTGCTCCCATTGAGAGCCAGGTGAAATAGAAAAAAGCCCCAAGACAGGACATTGACTATGATAGTCCTTCCCAGCTGCTCTCCTCAGAATAGGTTGATTAATGGTAAATGATTTAGCAATTTTTGAAGACGTATATGTCCTTCTCAAAAGCTAGTCATTTTAATATAAGTGAGTTGTTTGAAGTTCTGGGTTGCTTAAAGCAGCTGAGCTGGTCTTTCATTTGTGTACTCAATCTTCTCTATCCCATTACAATCAGAACTTTTTACAGCATTGAGCTGGTAATCTGCCATTGTCTGTGCAAAATGGATGTACAGCCTGAAAGAGAGGTCTTCTTATTACATCTGTACAAACTAGCACCCAGCTTAGCTATTAAGATTGAGCACCTGGCTCTAAATTTGAACACTTTTGTTATTACTAATGCCTAGTATTTCCAAAAGATAAGTTTTTGGAGATCTCAGTCCTGCCTGAACAAGAGTAGATTTTTGTGGGTTTCTCCATAAGTTAAATCAGTTTACAGTAAGTCAGTTAAATAGTTAATATAGTTAAATAGTTTAAAATCAGTTAGTAAAATCCTTCTTCAGAATAATATATGGTCTTCATATAGTAATTTTTTCTGCTCTTTTTAACCAAATAATGTAATCTGTATTTAGTTGCGTGATCGTCAGAAACTAAAAGTGAATGCTGTGTGTGCACCTGATAAATCGTGTGCTGAAACCTTACCTTCAACACCTATTGAAGAATTACAGTAGGTATCAAATTATATTGGTGGGAAAGGTTCTAAATGTAATGTTTCCATGTCTTTGCTATGTATTACCCCCTCTTAGGAAGAAAGGCTGAGGAAGTTTGGCTTGTTCAGTCAAGTTTTGGGGAGATCTTATTGCAGCCTTTATTCAGCCATTGTTGCAGCCTTCATTCAGTAAGCCTTCATTCATTCAGTATAAAGAGAGCTTTATATATTAAAAAGTATATAAAAAGATGGAGAATGACTTTTTAGACTGTCTAATAGTAATAGGACAAAGGGAAAAGTTTTAAACGAAAAGAAGGAAGATTTAGGTTAGATGTTATGAGGAAAATCTTTAGTGAAGGCTGGGGAGCAGGTAGCCCAGAAAACCTGTGCATGGCCCCATTCCTGGAGGTGTTCAAGGCCAGGTAGGAAGAGGCCCTAGGTAGCTCGCTATGGGAGATGGCGGCCCTGCCCAAGATAATGTGGTTGGAAATGGGTGATCATTAATGGCCCTTCTGGCTGAAGCCATTCTGTAGTTCTATGAAATTGGTATTAAATCAAATTCTTGCCAGTTCAGTTCAGGATTAGTGGGACTTTTCTGACCCTTCACTGACTTCACCTTAATTGTCTTCCAGATTTTGTGATGCTTGCTTCTTTTTTTTCTTTTCCTCCTCTTCAGCCGATACGGATTTTTCTCATATTTACGAGAGTTGTTTGATGCTCCTCTTCCTGTGATGAGTTATCTTTGCTCCCAGTATCACGTTCATGAAGTCCCTGTGGGAACAGAGAAGACCAGAAACATGATTGAAAGGGTGAGATGTACTGAATAGCACAAAAACCCCTGTCAACTACAGACATACTTCTGAAATTCTTTGTCAAGACAGTGTGGAGAGACCAGGAAAAAATGGATTTTCTTTCTATTTGGAGTTCAGAAGTGAGAACGGTTTGTGATATACAAACATGCTGCAAGATGCTGTAACAGATCCAGTCAATTTAAGACAGTACTTCACAGAAAGTTAAATGAGTTTCACCTGAGTCCCATTCAAGTCACCCTGCCCCATGAGATGTTTAAAGCAATGATTAGGAAGTTCCTTCATAATTTTCTACATCAGATGTTCAGATTACGGCATCTACTGCTTTATAATTTCAGTTAAAATTGATACGATGAATATCGTGAAAAGCTTTTGGATTTTTAGGTACAGGCTAAGAGTTCCTACTGAGCATCATTTCCCTACCTTACTCTTTCATGTAGTCTTCCAAGCTCATCACTGGTGGATTATGATGGGTAACATACATGACTGTTTTCAGCGTTAGTCCTTACTCACTTACCTGTTCATACTCAGTATCTGTTTTATACCTTTTATGAAGAATGTACTCTCCAAGTAGAAGAGCACTTCGAGCTGAGAACAGTAAGCGTTGCATTTTTGAGAATGCAAAATTGTTTTAAATGAATAACAAATATTTTTTCATCAGGAAAGCTGTTGTTCCTACTTTTTTCTGTTTCTTGTGCTCTGAGAATGAGGAAGAAGGTAAAATTGTGGAGAGTCTTAGGTGAAAACCGTTTCACTTAATGCTTTTTCTGAGCATAGTTTATTTTTTTAGAACGGCACTTCTTCCATCTTTCTGTTTATTACCTGATGAAGCAGATACCTGTATTATAGGTCTGTGAATTACGTTTTATAGGCCATTCAGATTTACTCTGTAGATTCTCTGTCCTCTCCAGGGCTCCATGAACAGCGAGTAAGAAAGTCACTGATAAAAGGGGAAAGATAAGCCAGTATTCATAATGCGTTGTACTTGGCATTTTCTGTCAAGCTGTGGGAAGTTCTTCTTTCTGCTTTTATTACTTCTGATTTTGTTTCATGTGTCTCAGATAAAGTTTTAGTTTAAAAGCGGACTGTTTTTAATAGCGCTGAGCACATAGAAAAGGTATTACAACAGAAGTATTGTCAACTGTGGTGTGGCTGCAGAGCAAAATAAACAATTTTCAGTGTCCAGGAACCAAATAAACAATGTTCCAGGTGCTTTTTTATATAGTCTGAAAAAAAAAAAAAAAAAAGTAGTGGTCAAGTTTATTTTGTCTTGTAGAGTCTTTGCTATTACTAATTTTCTAAATACTTCATGCTTTTTAAATACTGCATTGCCTTACATTATGGTAAACATCTGGTTATTTGTAATATTCTGTTCAATGTGAGTAATTTGAGATTACTAATTCAAATACTTTTATACTTCAAACTTTTTGACACAGATGTTTTCTTAACTGAAATTGATGCTTTACAGCTCACCTTATCCTGTATTTCTCAAATGCTTTTGCTTTTCAGGTATACCACTTAAATTTTCATGCAAATACACCCAGAATTAGCCTTGTTTACAATGAAATGAATATATACACAAGTACGCAAATACTAACAGACTTGACCAAAGCCCATTTATATAACATTGCTAGAGAAATTACTGAAAAAATAAATTTAGTATGGTTAGAAGTAATCCATGCATCAGAATAATCAGAAGATATTTGATTGTTAGTGGTAACATAGGCTACGTAATGATATCTTAGCACTTCTTTGCTGACTGTTCTAAATTATAAGTATGATGATGGCTTGTTAACAAAGGCTTGCTAACAGATCAGAATTTTGCATGAGTTGATCTTCTTTACTTTAGATTTTAGCTGGTTTATTCCTCACTCTGAAAAGCATTGCCTTAGATAACACTTCAGTATGATTAAAATCTTTGGTTTTTTTGTTTGTTTGTTTGTTTGTTTTGTTTTTAGGTCATAAAAGAAACTAAACTTAAGCAAATTTACACAGCAGAAGAAAAATACACCATTAGAATATCCATGTATACAAAATTAACCTTCTCTACTAACATGTGTCTGAGGCCAGCTCAGTTTCTCAATTATTCTGTGGATACAGATGAAAGAAGGCAGCTAGAAAACCAGCAGCAGGTAGGAATTTACTTTTGTTATGCATGGTATCAGCTACTGTTGTGCAGTATGTATAGCCAGCTTGCATGCATCTGTCTAGTAGGTTTATGGTAAGAATGCTAATGTGTTTTCTCTTATTTCAGAATATCAAGCACATACTACAGTCATTAGATAAGCAGTTAATGACATTGTGTGAGAGACAGAAGCATCTGGAATGCAGAGACAATGAGTTAAGGCAACAGAAGAAGGAGCTTTTGGAGAGAGGAAGCAGAAGGAAACAGCTGGAATCAAAAATTGCTGTGAAGTACGATAGGTAGGAAACAATCCTATATATGAAATAGGAAAAATTTTAGTAGGAAGCCAGTATGCACTTGTTATTATTGTAATGTGCTTTTAACCTAAAAAAGTAACCAGTACATGAGTGTCAGATATAGGTATGCCAAGAGAATGCTTAGAAAGGGATATTAAGATAGCAGTAGTTAAAATGCCATATAGCAATAGCCTAAGTACTTTCCTTTAATAGTATCATAGGATTCCAGTGAGAAGTCATTGCACTGATTTACTTAAACATTACCAAAGCCTTCTATCTTGGTAACATTCATCTTGGAACACAAGGAATGTTGGTGGTTGTATGAAGGTCAAAGGCAGCTTTGATTACAGTAACCATAGAATGGTGGAGTTCAGGGTCCTTAGGGGAGCAAAGATGACAAATAGCAAGTTCACAACACTGTACTTTGAGAGAGCAGACTTGGGCCTTTTAGAGGATCTACTTAGTAGCGTCCTATGGAATAAGACACTGGAGGGAGGAAAAGGGGCCCAGGAAAGCTGGCTAATGTGCACAGATCACCTACCAGGAATGTACATCCCAACAGAGAAGAAGTCAGGACATGAAACCCACATGGATAAAGAAGCTACTGGCAAAACTCAAGTATGTGGCTTGTTCCAGAACTAATGCCTCCTATTTATTTTCCTGGAAACTATAACAGATACAAAGAGCACAACACTCTTGATAGAGCAAATTCTCAGCTACAAAACACTATTTTCCAAAATACCACCATTAGCTATACATCTTTGCCAGCAGTGTGCAAGAGCCTGCATGCTGTGTTCATAAAAATCTGCATGGCTGTCTGAAATGTGCTTTGTTTTTCATGTCACTGTTGCCACTTCTGGAACATGCCATTCACTACCTCCCTGTGCCAACATCCACTGCATCAGTGAATGTCAGTGGGTGCAGTTTTTTCAGCATGGAGGAATTGAGTTCCATCTCTTTGCTTCATTAACACTTCCACATCTGATACTGTTTTGTCAGACTGCCCCACTCACTGCTTCAGTCTGTTACACAGCAGCAAAGTGTAACAGATTGTTGGGGAAGAGTTTCAACCTCCACTGCCATGCCAACAATATCTGCCTTTGTCATAGTCCAGTGTAATAAAACAGGAGACATTCTTTCTGGAGCAGCCCTCATATATAAAGGAAGCATGCAGAAAGTGGAAGTAAGGTTGGGTAACCTAGGAACCTTATGAGCATATGGGGAAGCAATTAGGAATGCTTACGCTCAAATAGAATCGATTCTGGCTAGAGATCTCAAAGTGCAGAGTATAGGTTTTTACAAGTACATCAGACAACAAGATGACATGGGCCCACTGCTGGCTGAAATGGGAGTCCTGGGTACCTGATAGAGTGTAAGGCTGAGGTACTGAATGCCTTCTTTGGCTGAGATATTGAATGTCTTCTTTGCCTCAGCATAATTGGCCTTCAGGAATCTTAGGTCTTGGAGACCAGAGTGAAAGTCTGGAGCAAGAAAAAGGCACACTTGGTGAAAAAGAATCAGGTCAGGGAATACATGAGCCCTAATGTGATGCGCCCACGAATGATGAGGGAGCTGGGAAATGTATTTTCAGGTCTGCTCTCAGTAGTCTTTGGTTGATCATAGCAATTAAACAAGAATCCAAAGACTGGAGAAAAACAAATGTCACTTCTGTCTGCATGAAGCAGGGTTATCCAGGGATCTATAGGACAGTGAGCTTTACCTCAGTCCTTGGGGACCGTTTCCAGGTACATGAAGGAGAAGAAGATCACAAATAGAGTAGATTTCTCCAAGGAGTGATCAACGTGCTAAACTTCTTCAATGAAATGAACAGACTCATGGGTGAAAATATTGTCTTCCTCTCCCCATAAGATTCTCATAGAGAGACTATTGATATATGGATTGGATAGGCAGTGAGGTGGGTCAATAAGTGGCTGAACAACCAGGCTCAGAGGGCAGTAGTGAGGGGTACATTATTTTTTCATAGCTTAAACAGGCACTGAACAGAGACTGACAGGCCTATAATTACCAGGG
>PPHD01000332.1:60601-73414 GCA_002909625.1 Bambusicola thoracicus | reverse complement strand
TTCTCCTTCTCTTCTTTCCTCTTGCAATCAGGAATGTAGAGAGGATTTTCTTACGTGGCAGAACAAAAACTGAAGCGCGCTCATTAGTGAACCACACTCCATTTGGTCAGGGTGAGCAGTAAGGAGAAAAAAAATGGAAATGAACTCAGCTGCAAATGATGTATTCAGGACTTGTTCTCTATTGGTGATGGATGAGCAGCCCCTTCTGGGTGCATAAATCCTGGGGTGGGGGGCAGCCAGCTGGGAGGTGGGCCTCTGCAGCAGTGTCTGATGGAGGGCATTTTTCTATCCCCTTCTCTCTGCTCTCCCTGCCAGGCAGTCAGACCTATGGACCAGCAGCTGTGTTTGTTTTTCCATGGGCTGTTGGGATTATAGCAGTGCTATCAGTGGAACCGAACCTCTGGGGCTGCAGGTGGTAGGGCCTCTGCTCCTGGGCTTCTTGGGGAGGGTAAGTGTCTCACGTGGGGTTCCGCAACACTGAATACAAGGCGACTGTGCTGGGACTGTTTGTAAAGACAAATGGGCCCTACAAGCAGCAGCAGCAGTGCTGTATATTTGGACTTGCGGATGGATGTAAAAGTGGGGAGAAATGGCTCGTGTAGCTGGGATCACTGAGCCCTCCAGTGCCGTGCTCTGAAATAAGGGCAGGAAAATGCCTTCACTCTGAAGGTGCTGCTGTTTTCCTGGTGCTTTGCTCTGGTGGCCAAGCTGGAGCAGCTTTGAGATAGGACTGTGTCTGGACTGCCCAAATGTTTACGTGTGACTGCTGGCTTCTGGTAGATGGTTCAGTTGTGCACACCCGCAGGCAGAGGATTTACTGCCGAAGCTGCTCGTCCCGATAAACACCCATCCTTGACCTGCAGCCCAATAAGGCCCCAGGAAGCAGCTCACCCTGGCTGATAAAACCATCCACACTGCTGCTCCAGCCCTGTGCACGTGGGTACAGCCAGGACAACATCTGCCTCTGTTGCGTGCTGCATTCAGCTCATACCTGGGCACTCTGCGTTGCTTCTCCCATCCCAGCCAAAACAAATGCAATCTGCTCTTGTGTATGCTGCAAGAGCCCCGCCAGGAACAAAGAGGAACTCAAATATTTGTGCTCGGTTGTTGCTCTTTCCATTCAGGCAATAAGTGCCAACTGCTGCAGAGCCTGGCAGTGTGGGATTTCCGCTGGGCTGGCTCTGGCTTCGCAGCCCTCCTGAGATGAAACACCTACAATTAACAGCCGGGTTCTAAGCTGGGGAAGATGGCTGAGGGTGATTGAAATCTGGCCTTCAAAACAAAGAAAAAAGCCCTCAGAATTTCCCTGTGTCAAACGGAGAACGTGTGTTCTTTGTGCAAGGCTTCCTTCAGCATAGTGTTGTCACCATGAATGCTGGAGCTCTGTTACTGCCCAGGCTGCGAGCTGTCTGTCTGTGCACAAATATCTCAGAACTCCTGGAGAGAGAAAGGGAAAAAACATCAGTGCAAACTGCCTTTCATTGGAAAGCCCCACACTCAAAGCTGTGTGGAGGGCTGAGATTCTCCAGGAGTGGAGCTATTATATGGATGAGATGTTTGCAGAGTAATTACATAATGAGCTTCAGATCTCAGCTGCTTGGTCCCAGGGAAGCTGCTGTGCCTCAGCACTTGGCACTCAGGGCCAGGGATAGGGCAGTGAAAGGACCAAGTGTGAGCAATGAAGCTGCACTGCTGATGCCACTTGGCCCCTTCAAAGCTGAGGAGATAAAGGAAGGACAGGCATACCCAGCACCAGGAGTTCATGTGCCATCCTGCCAGAATGGAGCTTGGAGAGTCCTGGGAAAGCCCACATTGCCTCGGTGGTTTGGTCCAGGAGCAGGATTCTGTAGCACGGATGGTGGATACTTCTGTCCCAGAACCTTGCCTGGATCCTTTCTGAGTGATGTGCTGATGGCAGTCAGGCTGTAAAATAAGCTGTGAGTCTTTCCACTTTTTTTCTTGGTTGTTTTGGGTGGGGTTTTTTGTATGCAATCAGTTTTTGCAAGTTCTTGTGCAAGTGATGCAGTCTGGGGTAAGGCTTGGGCTCTGTCTGGTTGGCATGGGCTGGTCACTGAGGTCTGGACATCTCCATGTGCTCTTGTATGTGAATCCTACCTTTTTGCATTCCTCTTTCTCGGTAGGGCTTTGGATGCTCTGTTATGCTCAGAGCACCACATTGCTGCCAGCCCTCACTCACTCCAGTCTGGGCTGAGAAACCTCCTTTCCTTGACAAACTCTGATTGCCTTCTCCAGTTAATGAGGGATTTTTTTCATTAGCCCCACAATTCCTTTTTTTTACTCAGAAATTTCTTATCAGGCATTCATTAGTCCTGAAATGTAAAGGACTGACTCTTCAGTCTTAACCACCTTTTATAATTACCTTCTCTCTGAGCTGTACTTCGAAAGATGTCTCCCGAGTTCCATTTTACACAGCGTGCAGCACTCCCCTTATTTCTATATTATGACATAAAATTAAATCATCTCTACTTCAGCTGACTGAAAAGCTACTAGAAACTTCAAGAGCTTCAGGAAAAAACTACCGTCAGAGATGCAGCTTCTTCTGGCTTGTTTTTTAGCTGCACACGTTGCACACAGCAGATGAGAAGCACTGTTTGTCTGCTTCAGCAGCTGTCTGTGCTTCCAAAAAGGATGGGTTTTGGCAGCTCCTTGAGCTCCCTGCTTCTTCCTGAGGTCACTGCTGAGATGGTGTGAGGGCTGAGGTATCCTCACAAAGCACTGTCCTGGCAGAGCAGTATGCCTAGCGGGGCTGCAAGAAATGCATGTACAAAAATGTACATATTCCAAGCAGAGTGTACAGGTGGGTCGATTCTATAGGGTCCACATTAGAAATGCTAAAGCTCAGTATGTCAGCTTGGCCTGACCCTGTTGTTTACTGACACTCGAGGAGGCAGCAGAAGTTAAATCCCTCATGTTCCTGGAGCTCCTGCGCTGGCAGTGGGTTGAGGTCAAAGGAACGAGTGCAGGGAGAGAACTTCAGCAAACAGCTTTCCTTTTTCAGCGTGACACAAACCCGTTGCAGTTATGCATATATCACTGACTGATAACAGCTCCTGCAGCCAGCACTGGGAGTACCATTGGGAACTTCCTGGAAAACACCTGTACACAGCAAACCTGTTACAATGAGCTGGCTGATAAGGGGTATTGCGCTTCAATGGAGTTAGTTCATGAACGTGGGAGAGGCCTTGGTTTCTTGAACAACAATAAGAAAGGGCAGATGTTATGTAAGTCAGCAGTGCATAGCCAGTCACTGTGTGCAGCACAGAACTGGAGTAACACTGCCTTTCATTGCAGCACGCAGTGAACCTGGAACATCCTCGTTATTTATCTTCCTGTGAAGCTGTTTGCATCTTGTCCCCTGCCAGAGGTGAGCAGGAAGGTATCTCAGCAGCCCTGTAGTCTAGCAGCCCAATGGTTCTTCATTCCCACTATCAAAATAGCCTAATGTCGGCAAGTTAAAAGCTGAAGAGCTGGCAAGAATTTGCCACAGAAGAGAAGGGCCAGCCCAAACCCAGCATGCATGTGCTACTCAGGACCTGCTGACCCCTGCTACTGGCAGGGATGCGAAGGAATCCACTGCTGCCATGCATAGTGATGCCTTTATGTGGACAAAGCTGCGCTGACAGGGGGAGCTGAGATGTTTCCTGTGTGATGCAGGCAGACATGTGCCTCTTCTGTGCCACGAGAGATCTGGGTAAATTAGCATAGGGAGGGCATCTCATTTGTCATGCAACAACAGATCATCTGTGATTCAAATAAGAGTATACTTATGCTGTTAAAATGGCATCATTTGCTGCAGGGTGTATTTGTCTAACTGAATCCAACCACAAAGAATTTCTCTAATCAAATGAGGTTGGTTTGACATGGGTGGCTCTGTGGGCTGCAGCTCATCCTCAGTGCCATGTTGACTCTCAGGGGCTGTTGATGGTTCTATTTTGATTGTTCCTGTTTGTTTTTGTTTTTCTGTTTCACTCTGAATGCTGTTGGGGCATCCTAATTGCACATAGAGGGACACTGAAGCTCACTGTAAGAAGAATTGCATTGCCCATCTGAATGGAAAGATGCAATCCTTCCAGTTCCCATCCACATGCAATGGTCGGCATGAGACATGCACACAGGAGAGAACATGAGCGTGCACCTTGCTCTGGCTGCTCTCCCTGCTCGTGCCTAATGGCTTGCTCTGCGTCAGCATCACCGGGATACTGCTTCTGTGCCTTATGCAACAGCTGTACCCATACATGTAGCAGCACATTTCTTAGCATGGCCTAATTTGATGTCCCATGACACATTAAACTGATGTCACAGTGGCTGCACAGCTTTCAAGTTGATTCTGTTCCTAAGCACGCAGACTGGCAATAAGTGGGTCCTCTGCTGGCACAAGTCAGTGCAGTGGGCTTTGTTGCTTCTGGACGAGGTTTGTACACAAGTGAGATGTGACATTCTCTGGATTCTGCTCTCAGCAGGGCAGCCTGCACAGTGGGAAAGGTCTCATGTGAAAGCATGTGATTTGGGGTCTGTGAAGTGCTCGGAGGTTACTTCATGAAAGGTCTTATGTTAGTTTAAAAGATGGTCTGTTTGCAGAAAAATCTCATTTTCAATATAATCTCTGAGATCTGAAGGAAGTTATGACAAATCCTCATCTCATAAACTACAGGATGATGTCATCATCAAAAAATAAACAAGTTCTCTTCTACTAAATAGTTCCAGTGCTCCCCTCTTTCTCTTTGATGCCACTTATACAGGGCACTTTAGCATTGTTGGAATGGTGCAAAGTGTAATTACTTGAACCAAATGGGTTGTGATGTTTTAAATGCAAAATGTTTGTGTTGCTCTCTGGACTTGGCTCTATATTTACTATGGCTATAGAACAGAATTTCAAATAAGCCATCAGGATCCCGGATATGTTAAGGGTTAGGTTGAGACTGAACACCAAATGAAAGATGACAGAGCTCTTTCTACCCCATGTGGATCCCCCATTGGACACGCTTTCCCTTGCTGATCCCATCATGCTCTTCTGGATTGATGTCTGTTCAGCAACCAGCATCCTAGGTGCTTCTGTGGCCTCTGGTATGCAGTCTGAAAGCATTTCCAAGTTCCTGGGTGCAGTCAGGCTGCCCTTCCATGCTCTGTGCACAGGGTCAGCTCTGCAGCAGGCTGTTCCTGCTATGGAGTTTAGCAAGTGTACAGTGTTGTGGCAGAAGGAAGGCAAGCTAACCTTGGTTATGGCACTTCTCATGTGGTTTATTTAAGGCTACTTTCTGGTTTCTATCTCTTCATTTTGTTATTTGCAGTGAAATAAAAGAGAACTGCATTTAAATATAAGCTAGTATTAATAGTTTGTTGCATCTGGCAATGTTTTCTGTAATTGGGTTATATTAATATCACTGTTCAAGCCTCGAAGCTGCAAAAAAAACATCCCATCCTAATTGCACAACCTCAGCTCAGGTCCCCCGTTAATGTGTGGGTGGATGCAACTCTTCTTTACGACTTTCTTGAGAGACAAAAAGAGTACACTGGTGTCCTGCTTATTATGCTGTGTTAGATTTAAACAGCCTCTTGTCAACCAGCAGCCCAGTAGCTTCTCCTCCCTCTGGGTTTTGTGAGGTTAATGCATGAGTCATGGAACATTTGACTGAAATTTCATGAGTCATGGAAAACCTCTGTAGTCCTCATAGTTCTGAATGATCTTTTCCAGCACTGCCAGGTTGGGTGCCTGCATATACATCGTGATCACATCCAGAAATGCTTTATCGTGTCAACAAAAACAGAATCCTCTGCTGGGAAACATTAGGGTTATCCTGCCTTATTAGCTGAGCAACTCTCCCAGCTCGTACCTGCCCAAGGGGAGCACTGTCTAAGGGCAGAGAACTCCTAAATCATGATTAGCCTTTTTGCTCTTACTTCTGTTCAGATATTTGTTTTTATTGGTGACTATGCCTCACTGCCTTTGATAAAGGGCAAACAAACCCCGGGCTGCTTGGTGAGATGCGCACATTTCTCATCTTCAGTTGGATGTAACAATTACTGTATTACAGTTGCTACCAAAATCAAAGTAGTACAGACCTTGTTATTTACAGAGATGAGAGGAAGAGGCAGGAACCAGGGCACTTAAGCACCTAAATGCCTTTCAGAAACTCATCCCTCGTTTGTCAGCAGGAAGCCAGCAGCTGGATATCTTCGACCCCAGCCAGGTGCTTCAGCTGAGCTGCATGTCACGGTGTTCAATTTATGGAGCAAAAAGCTCAGAGATGAGCAAGAAAAAAAGAAATTAAAAATCAGACATCTTAGCAGCCCTGGGTGTTTAGTTTGGTGATGGTCGTGGTGGTGGTGTTTTTTAATATAAAATAAGTCTGGAAACAATAAACACTAGAACTTTCCTGATGTTCCACTGAAATCTTTCCTCCCCTCATTGCTTTGGGCTTCTGTGCTGCAGTATTGGGGTGTAGCAGTGAGCACGCTGATCCCAGCTGCTTAATGCTGCAAACAGCCCTGTCAAGGCTCACTGCAGTGTGCACCTGTTCTCAGCTGTACATTTCTTTGAGGCTGCCTGTCCTTGTCAGGTGAAAAGGCTGACTGATAACACGTTCAGGGGAAGAGCCTGACTTTTCCCAACCGCTCTTTCTTTGTATCTGTAGGCGCTGATATGATAACATCCAAGGCCTGAGTTACTCCTTACTGCTCTTCTTTTGGTTTTAGAGATGTGTTCTCAGTCTCAGCCCAGAACCACTGTGAAGCTGGAGGGAGCTGAGCATTACACATCCAGCTTGTCCAAGGCTGTGCTTTGACCTTGCTTGTGTCATTCCTGCCAGATGCTTGCCCAACCTGCTCCAAAAACGCTCCCACACTGCAGTGCTCTGCTGCCCAGGCAGCCTGCTTGCTTCCAGACCCAACCACACAATGAGATGTTGGGGAGAGAGCTCCTTCATTGCTGCCTGACCTCATTACGTCTTGTCCTATCCCTGTGCACATTGCTCACTGCTACAATCTAAACAGCTGTTATTTACATGTCTGCAAATTCCTCCACTGTCTCTGCATGGGATGAGTAAGGAGCAGTGCCTACCTGAAACTGAATATTCTACTGGGCTTCTTAAAAACAGACACCTCCAAACTAATTAGTCCTAAAAGGAGGAAAGTTTTACTTGTGTTTCCCTCCCAGGGCAAGCTGGAAGCTCGCTGGAAGCAGTTACCCATCCTGAGTGAGCAAAGCCCTGCAGAACGACGTTTGAAGCAGGAAAAACACCAAGGCTTGTGGTTCATGGCAGGACAGAGACAGGCTGCTCTGGGAAGGCTCTACTGGCTTCCGGGGTCCTGTGCTGGAATGTGCTGAAGCTGTTGCTGAGGATGCAGTTTCCAGAGGAGCAGACTGCAGCCTGAGCCAAGGACTGTGTCCTCCTGACCAACCTCAGCTTCTTCAGGATGGACCTGGGAGGCTCTGTGCATGGCAAGGACGCAGGTGGGGGGATGAGGGTGCTGGCAATGGACTTGCTTGTACCCTGTCCGGACCCCACCTCATGTAAGGAACTGTGTGATGATAACCTGCTGACTTACAGGCAAGCAGCGTGCACTTTGGCAAGCAATAGCTTCCAATAAGCCTGAAAACAGACTCCTCCGAGTAGATTATTTGCAGACTCTCTCTTATTCATTGGCAAACCTCAACTTAATACAATCAGCTGCTTGACAGAGAGGTTAGGTAATGGTCCTTTATGTGGGCACTAACAGGTTTGATCACTAAGTACAGCCCCACTGCCCTCTGCCAGCAGCTGAAATGCATCTGATACTAAAATGCAGGGGAACCTGTGGAGCCCCTTGCCAGAGCACCTTGCTGAGTGCATTAAAACATAACCTTCAATAATTCATGAAATCTGCTCAGGGAGCTGGTGTGTATGTGCGGGGAGGGGGTAATAAAATATCACAGACCTGGCCTGCCAGGATAATTGAGTGGCTGGTTAAATCTCTCAGTGGTATTAATCAATAAAGGGGCCCCAGTGCAAATAAATCCAGAATGAATATGACAGGGCTAGGGAAGTGCAGGGAAAGCAGTTCTTCCTCTCCTGCATGTGACATGAGGGGCCACACTGCTATAGCAGCTGCCATTGGAGTGCAGTCTGTGCTCTGAGTTCAAACTTTCAGATCTTCCAGCCATGCTGTCCCATGTTTAGGTGTCACCTGAAGGTCTGATCCAGCTGTGTGCACAACTGCAAAGCTGTGGGCAGTTGGTTGTAGGTTCTGAACTCCATCACTTAGTTCAAAGGCTCCACCATCTAAAGCTGCTGCTGTGAGTGGACAAAAGCACTTTCCTGGAGTTGGAATGCTGTTTGCACAGATCCTGTGTGAGGCATGAACAAATACTCTTAACAGAGCTCACAGTGCTGCTGTAAACTTACAGATGGTGTCAGGGCTCCAAATAAATGCACCCATTCAGCCTCTCCAGGAAGGCTCTGTGACATGGCTGCATTCAGCACACACTTAGCCTGGTGCTGTGCCATTGAGGTCTGTGTTCTGCCCTTACTGATAGTTGGGCCGGAATAGAACTTACAGACAGATATCTGCAATGAGTAAGATTAAAAGATGTAATTTTAATTTTCCAATAAATGCAGCCTGCAGCTTGTCTTCTATTCCATTAATGCTAAGCTAATATTTGCTTTTACCACGTACAGATATTTGTGGACCTGCGTGTTTTCCTTCCACCAAGGGATTCCCAGCCAAGCACTGCATATTCAGTTCCTTTGCTCCTCCCTGATGGATCTGGCAGAAATGCCAGCATTCAGGCTGGTTTTGGCTCTGCCCAGACACTTCTGGTTACGCTTGGCTATTAGGAAGTCTGTGGAAAGCATATACGTGTGTTACTGTTTAAATATGTCAACATTTTAATTCAATTTTTAATCTTCAAAAATAGCATCTGCTTTTCATCCAGATGTGCTCTGAAGCTAAGCCATCCTTCATCACTCCTCTCGTGCTCGGCTGTCCATCCTTTTTGGCTAAGAAATAAACAAAATAGTTTTCAAGATGTGAAGCTGCCGCTTTTGCAAGGCAAATTTATTACCCAGCAGCAGCCTTGCCTCTGTGTCCACCTATGGCTGCACCACAGCTCACCTTAAAGCTCATCCTAAGGCTGAAGCTTCCATTTCACATGCAGGGGAGATGTGTAGCCAATTAACAGTCTCAGCCCATGTGCTCAAGCCTCACACTTTGGCATTTCCCTTCTTCCAGAAGCACCGGTACGTTTGGCTGAGACCTTATTGCCTCTGTGAGGCAATAACTGTATATGGAAAGATTACAAAGGAGTGCCTTGGAGATTCCCTCTGCGCATTGCCGAATTTTGATTTCAAATGAGATCTATACTGACAGAAATAACCTGCTCTTTATAATTGTATCCAGCCAAGGATTCCCCCACGCCTTCCACCCTTGAGTATACAGTTAATAGCCATAAGTTGGACTGTGCTGACAACAATTTAGCCCTAGATGAAAGTCTCTCTTCTGTCTTCCTTCAAAATCTTTTTGCTGGGTTTTCTTGTTCACACATCATGCCCACGTAATCCTGTAGCTTTAACCAACTCCACAGCACTGAGCCAGGGTCAGGGATAACTACAGTGCACCTCTGCAGCCCTGAGGTAAGGATGGCACTCCTGCATTCCTGTAGACAGAAGCATATATATTAACAGCTGCTGATTACAACATGGTATTGGAAAAGAGTATCATCTGAATCACCAGGATATCAGCTGCCTCATTGCTTGTCTTCACGTGTGAATTACAAAAAAGGATAAAGTTGCAGGAACGTGCTAAAGAATTTTGAGCAAATATTGTGAGGGTTCCCACAGCTGGGTGTATGCTTGTGTTTTTCTCCACCCATCATAAATCACAGCAGTAGGCCTTACCTCAGCCATCCATTAGTAAACTGAGCTGTGCGTTCTGCCTCCATCTGAGGAAGTAGCTGGATACCTGTTGGTGATAGCATTCATACCATTAGCAAATGGGGGACTACAAGAGGAGAGCAGAATTTACATGTGTTGGATGCTGGCCTAAATACACTCTCACTCAGTTCTGGACATCAGGGAGGAATTGATAGAGCACAAGTATTTAATCAGCAAACCACAGAAAAAAATATTGTGAGGAATTCTGCTACGAATTCAGAAGCCTTTCAGCCCTCTTTGTTCTGACACCAACAACCATTTTGCTAATAACGTGTGTCTGCAGAAAGCACTCCAAACTGAATTTGCTGTCAAGTAGCACTGTACCTCATTAGCTTCAGCTGGAAATCTAAGATCTCTGCAGAAGTTTGTTGAGATCTTTTCGTTAGTCTATGTTTGGAAGACAAGCTGGAGAGCCACTTATGTGCTAGAAATGTTAAGTGGTCAACACCAAGGTCATGTTGGGCACCAGGTGTGCACACAGCATCCAGCTCCACCTGGTCCTGATCCTTGCAGAAACCTCTGAGTACCTTCAGTATCTCTGTGCTGCTTTGAAATCCCACTTCTCCACCGGAATGCTGCCCAGTGTGCCTTCAGGCCTGCTTATAAACAAAAGCACTTTGCTTAGAATGGCAATAAATGTTGGTGGAGAGGAGTTTAATGCCTGGTTCTGTGTGCCAAAGGCAGCGTTAGAACCCAGGTTTCATAAAACCTATTTAGATTACACATTTCTTCTTGCAGCCCTCAGCACACGAATGAACAAACAAGCACACGCAGTACACAACATTTCAGTCTCTGGTTGAACAGCATTCATATCAGCCTCCTCCTGCACCATGCAGGAGCTGCGTGTCTGCTGTGATGGCACCATGGAGGCAGCAGCTGTGGGCACTGGCAGTCCCCGCACAGTTGTGCAGCACTGAGCTTCTGACCCTGGGGCCACGGCTGCTGCCCAGAGGAGGACATGAGATTGTGCCGAGATGGAGCGTTTCAAAATGCTTTCTTCACTTCCTGACTTAAACTTTTGCAACTGTTATGTTCTGCATTAATGACAGCGGCTCTTATACAGCCGGCAAACTCCCGTGCCTGTGACTTGCTGAGTAGCTTGATTTTGATTTTGCAGGTTCAGTGATGCTTGCTATCTTACTGTGTTTACTTTTAAAATAACTCCTTGTGATCACCTACAAAAGCCTGACGCTGTGGGTACCACAGACCCAGGAGTGAGAAAGAACACAAAGAAGCACACCGTACTTTTACAAGGTGATCTTTTTTTAATTGTGAGGTTTGGCAGCGCTGAAATCACACATAAACCCCAGCCTTGCATTGGTTCAAAGGTCCCAACAGACACTGCCACCGAACGCACAAACTGTCTGCTTCACGTGGACAAATCGCACTAAACTCGTGCTCGTAACTGCCGGAGTTGGAGCTGCAAATAACCTCAGATCAACCACTGCAATGCCTGTATCTGAGTCTGGGGCACGCTGCCGTTCTTCCAGCAGCATTTTAAGCTCTGAGCACACCCGACCGTGAGCTTTGCAGCACGAGGGGCAGCAGCCCACAGCCCGCATGCTGTTCCAACAGCTGCTTCAGGGCAAGGCCTGGTGCAGAGGTGCTGCCTGTTCCCAGCTTCTGCCCCAAACAGCGATAAGCACAGCTGTTGGGCGTCACAACAGGGAGCACCCTCAGCACCGCGTGTCAGCCTTGTGAGAGCGGCGTTTGTTTGCACAGCCACCTTACGACAACAGGACGAGCTGACGGCATCTGGGCGCATCCCTGCCAGCACCAACCAGTGCCACACCAGCGAGCAAAAAGCAAACTGCACAACAGGGCCTGAGACGTGCGCTGGAATATTTTGTTCTCGTGTGGGCACTTTGATAAGGATGCAGACAGGGACGTGGGGTGCGTTAGGGGTATAGAAAGAAGGCCTGGGTGTGGGGCTGAGGGCCGTCCTGCTGCTCTCAGAGGACCACATGAGCAGCAGAGGTGAGTGAGCCCGCTGTGTGAGTCCAGGAGCCGGGGGAGGAGGAGCACCCAGGGGTGCTGGCAGGCCTGGGGCCCAGCAGGTGCTTTTTGGGCTAAATGCTGAGAAACTCGCCATTTGTTTGGTCATTTGAAACACTTCTGAAAGACTCTGGAGGACTTAGGGCTGGGGACAACGGGCAGGCAGCTCTAGAAGCCCCCCGCATCGCCAGGAACACCACGCCGAGCGGGGCCGCCCGTGACTCAGTGCCGGCGTCGACGGCGCCTTTAAATGGTCGGGCTGTGGCCCCCAGCGCCTCAGGTGGCCGCCGTGCCGTGATCCCCCCCCTGTCGCGCACCGCGCCTGCGCGGCGACCGCCGGAGCCGGTGCTGTGCGCCCGTTGGAGCCGCGCTCCACACAGCTTTGTCCGAGTGCGCGCGGCGGAGAGGCCCGGAGGGGCGGCGGGGAGCTTAGGGGTGACCCCGATCCCCTGGATACGAGAGGGCGGTGGGCGCAGGCGGCCCTTAACGTGGATTGGTGCTTAAGGTGGATGACTCGCTTAAGGTGGACTCGGCGTTAAGGTGGATAGCGTTTAAGGTGGACTCGCCGCCAAGCCGCGCCTGCGGGGCGGGCAGGGCCGGGCTTCGGCATGGGGAGAGGCTCCTGAAGCGGCCGCCGGAGGAGCAGCGCCGGCCGTCCTGAGGAGGAGATGGGGGAGGCCCGCTGCTGAGAGCCAACTTCTCCCGGCCGCCAACAATGAGCAGCGCGCAGCCCCGCAGGCAGAGGCGGCCCATGGACGGAGGCGAGGCGGGGGAGCGGAGCCAGATGCCGAGCTGCCGAGGGGCTGACAGGAGAGCGGCTTTCCCCCTCCAGCGAGTCTCCAGCTCCTGACTGCTCACCGGGAGGGGGGGGGGGGGGGCCCGGGGCGGG
>PPHD01000332.1:0-58458 GCA_002909625.1 Bambusicola thoracicus | reverse complement strand
AGGAGGGATTGGGGTGTTCCAGCAGGGAGGACAGGACGCTGGGAACAGGATCGCTTCTTGGAAATGCCCTCTGGGTGAGTGGCCACCTGTTCGCTGCCTGCCCCCCGGCTGAGGCGAGGAGCTGGGGCGGCCCTGAGCACGGCCACCCGGGGCGTTATTGGCTGGGGTTATGTTAGCTGCCAGCACTGTAGCACAGTCCTCTGTGGCCCGGGTGGCTTGGTTTCTCAGACAGAAGGAGGCGATGTAGGTTGTGTAGGTGGGATGTGGCACTCCAGGGTGTGAGATCCTCTCTGGTGCCCATTGGCCTGCGACCAGACCCAGCCTGCTGCAGCCTGCCTGCACAGCTGGTTTGTAATGCCCCGCTCAGCCTTGCTCTGTGGTCAAGAGTTGTGTGAGAGAAGATTACCTGCAGAGGTAATAGTGCAGTGCTGTGGAGGTCTGGCTTCTCTCTGCCCTGTCTTCCTCTGTGAGAAAGACCATTGCTTATGCATTTTCATTCATAGCTGCTTCATTCATAGATGCACGTATGTTTACCCTTGAAAATGTCACTGTGGCAGTTACCAGCCCTTCTCTGTAGATTTTCTAGAACTGTGGAGGTTTATTCTTCCAGTACAACACCAAAGAGCAAAAAGGAAAAAATAGCTTCTGCAAATCGTACTGTTGCTGTATAGCTTTGCCTGTTATTGTGTTTTATCTTCCTTTTCTCTGCACATCCTCTCAGCAGTGACTTTAACGTTTACTCACATCTTCCTTGCACACAAGGAAATGGTTGCCAAACCCACAGCGGCTGTAAGTCAGCAATTGCACCCAGTGATGCTTTCGTTTGCATTTTCCTAGTTACAAGTTAATGCTAAGCAGGCCTCATACAAATCAAGATTTTTGATACAATGCCAGATTTGTCTCAGACAAGCATTTGCAGAGCTGATATTTAATACTGAGAGCAGCTCACACCATTGCACACTTATTCCTCAATTTGTGGAAAAATCACCATGTTCCTCCTTGGCTCATAAATACTGACAAAGACTGATGACACTATCACAAAATAAGGCACTTACAAGGGATGAATTAGTACTAGTGAATGTTTCATGCACAGCAGTGCAGTGTCTGGACTTTTATAGATCCCCTTGCTGGAGTCCTAAGAGCAGCACCATTATGTGAGAGCAGCTCACAAAATGAAATATGCATATTTCCATTATTATGTGTTCACATATTAATGAGAGGTGCTGTGAGTAGTTGAGGAGCCTAAAGAGAGAACCCCTGCTCAAGAAAAGGGTAAGACATATTTTGTTGCACTTCTAAGAGTGCTCTGTATGTAGTGTCTGTACAGAGTTGTGCTGTGGATCTTTCCTGGGCACAGGAGATATTTGGCATAAAGTGAAAACCAGATTCCTCTCCGTGCAGGGTGTGTTAGTTGCTACTGAACAGCTGCTTGCTCCTCAACTGGCTTGCAGAGGTTGGGATTTTCCAGATTGCTGCAGTTGAGAGGAGTGCGGTAATGCAGAGACATCTGGAGAGCAGGAGTCTTATTACTTTTTGAAGAGAGCCAATGAGTCCTTGTTCTTTAAGGTGGAAATTAACGATAAGAAGAATACAAACAGCTATTTCCGCTGTACGAGATGTTGGTTTGAAACAAGTTTCTTAAAGGATAGACTTTAGAAGCACTGAGGATCAGCTCAACCTTTTGTGCATGCTGATGCTGAAAGCTTGGAAGCATGTAGTCTGGTTTATGAGTCTCACTTTTGTGTGGTTTTTTTCACACTAGATATTGAATCTGAGTCTGGTCATAGATTGAGTGGTTAACAGGGTTGAATGATACTAAGCTAACTTTTGAACTTGTTGGATCCTGGAAGGACTGTGAGCTGGGCTGCTTCCTCCAGCACTAGCAGGCTCTTACTTACAACAGAGGTCTTCAGGGCAATGGGATATCCTAGGCATGTTTTCTTCCCTGTGCTCCTCTTGTACCAGGAGGCTTGGTTGAATAGGTGCCAGCTGAAGATATAATGTGTGACTATTGCACTAGGGAGCAAAGCAGCCCTAGCCCAGCTGCTCAGGGCATGCCGGAAATTTGCTATTCCTGGACAGAAATCATCCTTTGGATGCTAAAAAGCATTTTCCTATATGAAATGGGAAGAAGGACCACTTTCCCTAGACATGTGCTGTGATCTGAGCTTCCTAGAGCAGCTCAGCTGTGACTGATTTTGTGGGTATTGCTTCTTTTCTTTTTTGGTGGGTCTGGTTGTAGTAAAGTAGCTGTTAATATCACGCAGGACATGGCTCTGCTGAGTTTCTAATTCAGCCTTGGTTACCTGAGGGTCTGCTTTCCATAATTTTATGTTGAGTTGGCACACTCATCAGCTAGGAATGAGCTCAGAGAAATGCTGAAATCACTCGTGCAGTGAAGACTCACCAAAAATATGTCTGCTAGGGTGACTGCATCACCTGGAGCACCTGCTGAGGAGTCAGTGACCAGGGAGTTCTTGCACTGCAGTTTTTCTTGTGCACGTGGATTCAGGCATGGGGTGGCAGAACGAACATTCCTTGGCTGAATGACTGGAATGACCCTGGGCTGTTCTTTGGGGCCAAGCACTACAAGGCTTATTCCATTGTTGCTTTCTATAAAATCCCTATAATCAATAGGATTCTGGCTGTTAAGGACAGTGATGTTCTGCTTTCTGCTCTATTATGCTTTTCTCATGCTGCCTTTAGCTGCCAGTCCACCTCTTGTGTCCCCTGGCACTGCTCAGTGAGCAGCAGTGTCCTTTGGTGTGCCCTCCAGCACTGCTTGCTGCTGCAGTGCTTTGCTGATCTGCGTGATGCCTGATGAATCAGTGGTGCTGCAGTGACACCTTCCCCACCACCACTTGTGCCACCTCATGAGGGATCTGCTGTCCTTTGGGCATTACTCCTTGAGTGGCATGTCTTAAGAGACAATGCTCTGCTATGACACTGGGGATGACTAAGGAGGCACTCTGTGTTGGGGAGATCGCACTCCTGAGGTCAGGCAGGCTGTCTGGTTAAATCCGGCTTTAATTCCATCCCTGAGCGAGGCTGGCACGTTGCCTTGTGTGTGGGTGTGCAGCACAGGCTCCCCCACACGCTGCCAAGCAATCCTCCTTCTGTTTGTGCTGCGGCTGAGGGTGGTGTCTGCTGTCCTGCTCTGTCAGCATCCTCGCATCTGCTGGGGGTGTCACTCTTACTGAAGATTGAGCCTGCCTTAATTTAGAGCTAGAAGGGGGAAAGGATGAAGAATCCATCTGCCCTCTGCCAGTAGCTCTATAGGATGTCTGAGAGTTTAGTGAATCAAAATGCCTATGTCTATGGCAAGTAGAGTGTTTTACAGTCTTGAACTTTGTTTTATGTTGACTTCCCTGGCTGAGTACTCCACTGTGCAGGTGACAGAAACATCTAGCAAATGTTGACCACTAAATATAGACCTCAGAGGAGTCATTGGGCTTTTTTTAGAGGGAGTGGTTTTGCTGCATTTCTGAAGTGATGATCCCCGTTTTACTCATCCTGTATGTAAAGCACATACCTGTGTTCCTCTCACATGATCAGGATGTCATGGGAGAGCCAGCAACCTGAAAGGTTAATAGCCTTTAGAGCTTCCGTGGAAGGCAGCATTACTCAAACTATGGTGATGGATTAAGGAATGTTTCCCAAGAGTAATTGGAAACTGGTAGGCTGCTGTGTTTGCAGTTTGACAGCAAGGCTCTGGGAGCAGCTGAGGTGCTATTCATGCAGCTCTTCCTTACGCTTCATCAGTGCTTCCTGTAGGAAAATTTCCTCTGGTCAAGTCCTTGTGATGGCTGAACACACTGGGTTGGAATGGGTGAAGCAAGCTGGTGGAAATGTGGGAGATGGATGGGAAGAGGCCCCTCCTAAGTATGTGGACAGGAAGAATTCCCGAGTGATGGCTGAGCAGGACTGAACTCAGTCTATCTGCCAACAGATAACTTCAGAGCTGCTTTTGTGCTGAGTATATCACAAAGAGGTGCATTAATGGTGTGAATGCCTCCTGCTTTATGGTGTGCAGGCCTTAAATGCCACCATAAATGCGAAGAGATGCTCTCAAAATGCAGACTGAGGGTCTCAAAGCTGCTTTTGCTTTAATACTAAGGCTGTTTTAGGGGGAGGGCTGAGAGGAATGAACTGAATTCTGCATCACTGGTTGCTTAGGGCGAAAATGTTCTGTCTGGCTGCAGGAGCACCTGGCTTGTTTCCTAGCATCAGAATAATGGGAGGAATTAGGTCAGCAGAGCTAGCTGGCATAGTCGAGTCAACCAGGCAGTATGTTTCAATTGCAGGGAATGAAAGATGCAGAATTTCAAGTCTTTAGAGATCTCACTTAGCAAAGTGTGTTACATAGCCAGGCAAGGAGAGGCCTGCCGGCCCTCTGGGTACGCCTTGGTGGCCCGCAGTGCTGCAGGGTGAGGCGGTGTAAGGCAGAGCTGCAGAGCGCCACTCGGGAGTTTTTAAGGCATATCTTTTGTTTCCTTTGTGAATGCTTTGTAATGTCGCTGCGGGCAGAGCTAACAGTTAGGTAACTTTCTCGTGGAGGCTTTTTCATTTGTGTGACTGATAGTTATTTTCAATTGAACTGGCAATTGTAGCCAGTGTGTTAAAACGTACTCCATTTTCTTTTGAAATGCTGCAGGTTGAAGCCCTGTTTCTCTGGCGTGTGGTGACTGGATGTATTTCCTCTTAAATTAAGACTGTTTTCTGAAAGAAAACCCAGACTTTTTCTTTACGTGCCTTGTTACAATACCTTTGTGCTGTGAGTGTATGTCTGCTTTCCTGAATGGGTATGAGAAGGAAGCCAGCAAGGGCCAGCTAGCCATGCAGCAGCCATATAAAAAACCAAAAATCCCAGCATTGGGCCTGTGGCTTCTACAGTTGCATTAAAAAAATAAAACTCTTGCAGGATATCAGATTAAGCATTTATGGGATTTGCTATTAAAAAAATCCAAGCTGTTCCCAACTCTATTAGTAGAACTGAGCTCACTGATTCTGAAATCAAGCTTCCGGACTGAGTGGCTTTGATGGGGCTTGAACCTCTCAGTAAGTTGTGTGTTTGACTCCAGCTGAGGCCTTCAGCAGGGTGCTGGACCCTTGGTGTGCAAGGGAGCAAACCTTAAATGCTCATTTTATAAAGTGACCGTGCTATAAAAAGGAGATGAAGAACAAATACAGAAAAGCAAATTGGATCTTCAGTATCTTGTTTTTAAAATGTTGAGGTCTCTTCTCTTGACAGCATTAGCACAATGCATTGCCATGTGCAAAGAGATGCTTGCTTTTAGTTCAGAGAAGCTTCCAGGTCTTGTTCTTGTTAGCAAAGGAATAACTGCGCTTGCCATTCCATGTCAGTGTATCCCAGCTTCTCAGAACTCTGCTGCTCTTTTTCTCTGTGCTCGTGACATGCTGGGAGGCACTTGTACTGCCCTAAGAGACATCAGCTGCTGCAGGTGACACAGCCCTACCCCAGACAGTGCTCTAAGAAGTGACTGTTTCTCTAGTGTCCCAGCAGCAAAAGTCTTTAATTTGCTGTGGTGCATACCTCTGGTCTCACTTCGAAGCTCTGCGTCTTGTTGAACCTGCCACTTCTCTCTGCTCTTGTGACATTAATCCTTGGTTTGGTTTCTGTGGTTAATGTCAGATGCAGCTTGCAGCTTCGGCTTGCTGTGCTGTTTGTTCTGCAGAGGCCTGGTGTACTCCTGAAGGAGTCGTGCTTTTCTGTTTGGGCTCTGCAAGTGCTGCTGTCATGTCATTCAGTGAGTGCCCTGCTTGGTGTGGCTTGGTTCGGGGCCTGAAGTGATCCTGTGTGGCTGGCTGCTGCGCAATGGGGCCATGGCTTCCAGGTGGAGGTGGAAGAGCCGGAGCCCACCTTTGTGAAAGGGAGTGGTGGAGTTCCTTCAAATCTCCAAGGCTGAGCTGTCTTATAGCCATCCTGCTGTTTCTATTAGCTGCCTGGCAAACTGTAACACTGCAGACATGACACTGCCTGTTCATTTTTAGGTGTCACGTAGTCAGACTTCAGGACTGTTGCCAGGGGATTTGATTGTATAGGAAGTATTTTCCCTCCCTTCCTGAAGCCCGTGCAGAACCAGAGGATAGATCTCCTGCTGTTAATAACCTGTGCTGAAGTGTGAACTGCCCTGAAACATCTCTTCTGTTTCATAAGCAGAAAATGGCATAGTGCCTGGAATGTAGTAGCACTGGCCCTTTGCAACTTCTCGTGATGCTGTAGAAAACCACCTTCAGCATGGTGTTCATAAACCTCTTCTGCTTGCCCTGTATCTTGACAGGTGCTGCAAATCCTGGAGCAAACTGTCAGGTCTGTAGGAAGCAGAATGCAGTTGAGGGCTGATGCAGAAGTCTGTGGGCCTCTCTGGGTCTTCCTTTTGTCACCATAGGATCTGCACGAAGGCACTGGGAGCCCTTGTTCTCCTGGGAAGTCAAATATTTGTGGGTGGTACTGAGCTGGTTAGACTGCTTTCCAGAGAGTAACAGCAGGCTTTATTGCTGGACACCGATCTCCAAAACAAGCAAAAATACTGAGTAGAATGTTGCATATCATCTCCTCAGCTGTGCTTGTGTGACTGCTGCCACAGCCCAAAGCTGCTCTCTTCATTCTAGTGTAGCCCTGGCACAAGAGAAAGGTGACCATTGGTTCCTTATGAAGCAGGACACTGCTGGCTGCGCAGCTTGAATCCTAGAGCACTGTTCTGAAACATGCTTTTGTCTGGCCTTAAAGCTTTGTGTGGGTGTAAGAAATGTTCTGTGGTAGTGTGCCTCTGTGCAGAGAGGAGAGTATATTGGGGTGAATGAGTACTTCCTTCTGTTTTCTCTTCGTGTGAATTATTTGTTATCTCCTGAACATGAAACTGCTTGAAATGTTCCTGAGTTCTTTATTGATAAGGTTCATAAAGAGTGGAGAGAGGGAGCAGGGCCCAAGAACGGGAAGGCAGTAGGCTCTGAGTTATTTTTCATCTTTCTGTATGGGCTCAAGAGCCATATGAATGTCTCCTACCTTCTTGTTTTAGATCCCTTTTGCTAAGGGTGAGCACTGGTAAGTGCTCCCATAACTCAGATTAATGTTACTATTGTCTCTTATCTTCCATTGAAACAGTTGCGTCAAGAGATAATCCGTGCATAGCATGAAGGCTTTCCTTTCCTCCTCAGTGGTTAACTTGGTCAAGCCAAGCTTTGAGCCAAAGTGAAATCGTCTTCCTGAGGCTTTGCTGCTGGGAGACTTTTTCCTCTCTTGAGAGCTGCAGGTTCTGCCTGCTGAGCCCAGCTGGCTTGGGAGCCACTGCCACAGCAAAAGGCTTTTCCAGGTGCCTCTGGCCTTGGAGGTGGTGTCTGTAAAGCTGAATTCTGTTTGTTACAGCTGGTGTTTGTGACTCAGTGCTGCGTTCAGAGGAGGGATGAATAGAGCTCCAATGCCAAAAGAGCACAGGCTTCATGAGAACCTGGAGGATGCAGCGTGCCTCTGTGCTGAGGTTCTGCTGCAGCAAGCAGGGGAAGTGGCATTTAAAACAAACAAAAAACCCTCAGTGTTAAGCTTAGCTTTCATTTGGTGTCAACTTTATCTTCCACTGCCAGGTTAACCCTGTGTTTTGTGTTTAGCTGGTACAACTGGTGAGGTCTAGCCCTGTTGACAAAGGTCTCTGAGGCGATTATCTTTGCTTGGCAGCTGCTGCAGGTGCTGAGAGGCAGTATTAGGCAGCACATGGTGGTGATCTTCTGGGAGGTACAAACCAGGAGCTCCTCGCCGGAGGGAGGCTGACCAAACTGGCACTGATGTGCTTTTCTCCAAGAGGGCAGCAAGAACGGTTCTGTGGACTAGAGTGCATGCATGTTCCCTCCTGTGTGCCAGCCAAATGGTGTGCAGCACATGGACATAAAAACAAGCACTGCTGTGTGTTCAAGTCCTCTTTCTGCACCCCATTCCTCCTGGAAGGGATGAGTTATGTGAAGTGGGAGCCATTGTTTGTGGAGTTGTTACCTCAGCATCTGTTACAGTGCTGGTTCCACGTAGATGGGTGAAAATACACCACTGCTGTGAGGGTTTGGAGTGTTGTGTAATTAAACTATTTTTCCCTCTCTGAACATCTTTCTAAATCTGGTAGCAGGCTAGGAGCTGGGGTAGAGCACAGGGGAGGATTTCTCTCCATTTCCTCTTGCCGCCTTTTTAAGCTGTGGCAGGATGACTAAGTGTGGGTACAGCCAGATGTTTCCCTTTGGACACACCTAAAGACAGACTTTCCAAGAAGAGGATCATGCCACCTTACATTTTCTCTCCACCCACACTGGAAAGGGAGACAGGACTGCTGGGCCTCAGCATCGCTAACCTCATCTCGTGCAGTGCCTCAGCGGGGGATCCGAACAAATGCTGTCCCTGGGTGATTTCTGCTGTGTTGCTAAATGAAGTTTCTTTATTTCTTTGTCCTCTGTCAGCAGATGTTTGTTATTTGTAGACAGAAGAGCCCGTTGCCTGTTTTTACACTCAATTAAATTGTAACTTCATTGCTGGGGCCTCTGCTGAAAGAACTGCAAGTCAGGCAGTGATCCAGACTGTTTAATTATCAGCTTGATGTCTTTGGCAGAGGCCTTAGTGTTGTCATGGAGTGCAGTCAGGGTTCTGCTGGAGCACTGTGAGAGAAGTCGGGGTCATTTCTGTGCAGGTCCATAGGCAAGTGGCAGGGCTGGCCTTGGCTGCAGGGCCGGCACATGGCAGTAAGAGTCCAGTGTAAATTGTCTGCAGCACTTCTTGGACATAAGCCTCTGCAGAAATAGAACTGTGATGTTGTTACTGGTGTGGAAATGAGTTGGGCGTTTGATGCTTTTCAGAGACTGGTAGCCTGCAAAGTTTGCCTCGTGGTGGTTTTTTTTTCCTTGTTCTCCCAATGAACAAATCAAAAGTACTGTGAAGGATAAAAAAAAAAAAGAAAGAGTTTCTGCTGCTGAATCAGCTTAAGAGAAGTCTGTCAGCCCATCTGAGAAACCAGAGGTCTCTTTCCTTGCTTGTTTCCTTTGCTATCCACCATAAGCTACTGGCTGAAGGCTTGTGCCAAGCGTGACTTTCTAGAGCCCTTCATGAATTAACGTTAATGTACGTGTAGCCACAGAGAAAACCATGCTTCCAGTTCTCACTTGTGGGCATTTTTCCAAATCAGAGAAAGGCACTTTCAGTTCCCACCAGAAACAATGGGTACTGAAGACAAATTTGGTGAGGCTCATGTTATGCATAATCAGCAAAGAATGCTCCCTAATAAGACTGGGATGGGCAGAGGGTGCTGTTGCCAGCAGATGGTTGGGGAGTTGCCTCCTCTCTTTTGATTCCTGTTGGGCAGTGCCTTCTTTTCTCACTCTCTGCAGTGAGATGGACCCACTGCAGTCACTGTTGGTAGGGAAGTTGACCAGAGCATCTCCCTTGCCTGCCTGAGTCCTTATTTAACCCTGTCACTGTACACGCTGGTGACTAAAAATCAATTGACTTGCTTTATGATGTGTTTGCACAGTCTTTAAATAAAGCACAGAGGAGAAAGAACCAAGCTATGAGGTGTATGCTAGTTGCTGGCTAATAACTTAGAAGATACTAGTAATAACTTCTGGGTTTAGTATATGTAAGCTCTATTGCCTAGTCATTTTCTAAAAAGGTAATAATATATTAGGCTTCCCTGAGCTCTGCTGGCACTGTACGTATTAATGGGTTAGAGGTGCTGCTGAGCTGTAGTGTCTACAGCCTGTTCAGCAAGAAGCGTCTATGAAAAGTACTGTTGTGGTATGAGGAACTGCGTGCAGGCTGCACACACTGACTTGGGAACTTGCTCTGAGCCTGGACGCTGCCCTGTGCAGAGCTGCAGGCTGTGCCATGGTCGTGCTCACAGCCCTGTATCACGCTGTGTGCTTGGGGCTGGCCTCACAGGGAGCTGAAGGGCACAGTGTCCCTCGGAAACCTTGACCATCTGCTCTTCCTGTTAAGCACCTTTCCTGCATGGGGATTGAAACGCAGGTCCCCAGCATGCATTGCTCTTATCTTTTTGTTCCAGGCGAGGGCTGCTCATGTGGGCATAGCTGCTATAAAGGTCTGTGTTAAATGTGGAAATAATTAAGGCTCTAAGATAATAGCGTGCCAGCATCTGCATTGTGTTTGGGTGTTAATCCCAACAGCCAGAAAGGAACGTTAAGACCCAAACCACAGTACAGGAGATTTGCTTTGATAACAGGTGTATGCTCAGGAAGGAATAACGTACTTTACATGGGGAGAGGTACTTGATGCTTAGAAAGGAAGTGACCCTTCAGTAATCTCTATGTAACAAAATTCCTCCAATATCTGTTGCTTGGAGATCATTTCACCTGTTTGAAATGAAACAGAGCTGTTGTAAGGCATGTGGAATATTTCGATGCATAAATCTTTTCTTTCCATCTTCTCTTTCCCCAGGAGGTGGCAAATTCTGTCTACTTGGTCATGGAGGTGAGTGTCTTTATTTTTTTTTTTTTCTTTAACATGAATTAAGCAGACCAGTTTATTACACACAGTGCTTTCTGCTTAGCATCACATGTGATGCTTTTGCTAATCTAATCTGCAGCTGCATACCTCTGAGAACTGGAGCAGTGTGGGGAAAGATAGCAGTCAGTGGCATATTTCATATTGCTGTTGTCTGAAGGTCATGCTGGTACAGGTTTAATCAGTTGGCTGCCTTATTTCAAGGGCTGAGCAGGTGTTACTGAGTAGTGAGCACTTCAAAGATGTGTGGAAAGAAAACTGTATCCACACAAACAAGCTGCAAAGCTTCTGTAAGTTTTCTTTCCTCTTCCATCTTCTCTCTGAGGTCTTGCTGACTTTCCCTGATAATATGGAGCTTGTTGGGGAGAATTCTGGTTTTCAGCTATGGCTGCTCCTGAATTTTCTGTGGCCAGCTTGCTGGTACTCTTCCAAGTGATGACCTGTCTGCTCTATTTTGGTTTTGTCTTTCTCTCTGTGCAGGTACACAGATGTATACAAAGCTAATTAATGCTGGTTTATCATTATGCAGTGTAGCGCGTAGGGGAAATGTGACACAGAGGGAGCCCATTGGAAAAGCTTTTTTCTACCACCTAATGAATACTTATTTTGATGTATATGTGATTATTTATCACCTGTGATCCTAGTGAAGCCTACTGAACTTGAAACCTTTTGATTTCCTTTATGTTAACTGAGCTTTCTGTTCTCCTTCCAGTACTGCAATGGCGGTGACCTGGCAGACTACCTTCACAGTAAGTAGAACAACATGGAGCACGTCTGGTGTATTCAGAAGGAAAGACTGACTGACAATCCATGGCACTAAAAGCTAGTGTTGTATTCTTTCCTATGTAGGTCAGTAGTGACTGAAGGATGTGTATGTGGACTTTTAAGTCAGCAGATACCTGTTTTAGTTATGGGAGCCTTGAAGATTAGTCACATTTTAACACTGCTGGGGACGTGGTTGTCCTCTTTCTTGGTCACTGCAAAAAAAATATACATACTGAAGTCTTACATTTCTATGGAGTTGGATTAAAGCAGGATCCCAAGAATATACTCAGTTTTCTTCAGTATCTTCCTTAGTAATGTTGCCACACGTAGCACTGAGCACTTTCCTTATTTCACTGTATATTGAAGCTGACTGTAGCATAGCTGGTAGTGTTGTGGGGGTGATGAAATCATCAAGCTTCAGGATCTCTGAGGTAATACAGCATGGGTATCTGTGACTGCTGCCTTGAAGAACCTTTTGGTGAAACTGAAGTGCATCTTTGCTATTAAATTGAACAAAGTGTTCTTTCCACATTATCCAATTGTACTGCAGGGACTTGAGCCTTGTGAGTTATTTTTCAGTGCAGCCCTCTGCAGAGATACTGCATGCTGGTATATATGAAAATCAGTTTGTACCTGAATACCTCATAGGGTGACCTCATGAATTCTTTGAACGCTAGGAGAATAACATATTTAACAAGTTGCTTACATTTCTGCTGGTCTGTGACTCTGCTTTTCTTATGTTAAATTAGCTTTCTTGTTTTTGCATGCTAACTACAAGATTACTAAAATAGGAAGAAATAACTTTAATCTCATTTCTTGTGTGGCTCTGGGTTATAGTTTCAAGTTTTGTTCATTGTTAAAATTTAAAGCTATTCAGCTGGATAATCCTTCAGGCTGCTTATTTGAGGTACATGATGCTGGGAAATGGCAGACGTTGAAGGATTAAAAGCTAAATTTACATTTGTCATACAGCTAGTGTTGATATTCTTACAGTGATTATTTCAGGCTTGATGCTAGTATGCTGCACGCTCTATTCATGCAGGGTAATGAAATGTGTTTGTCTATGGATTTCAAATTTTCAGAAAGTATTAGTACTTAAGGCAGATGAGGAAATATGCTGCTTTTCTTGTGTATTCTCAGTTTAAGATGTGGATTAGATAGAAGTGACAGTAACTTTTTTTTTAAATCCAGGTTTAGTGTGATGTTTTACATAGATGATGGTGTTTTGCATCTGTTGGGTATTGCTATGCCTTAAAAACAACATATTTGGGATACTGTTATGAATACCAAGTAGAAATGGCTTTGTATTTGATATGTTCTTAGTCAGTACAAGAGGTAAATGTTAATAATGCAGTGCTTTTCAAAGTAGTCAAACTTCAGAGTTGCCAGTGTTCTGGCAAGGTTTTAGTTTTTGGTCACATGAAATGAACCTTGTTGATGTTAAAGCACTGAGTTGTGCATGCTTGTTGACAAAGCTGTGTACAAGTTAGAACAGCTTCCAGCTGGATGGTTTCTAAAAACATGGGTTTATAGAAAAGCTTCCTTCTCATACTGCTGCTTTTATGCGTACTATGTTTTTTTTCTTCCTCCACCCAAAAAAGTGAAGCATTCTATACAATTAGCTAGGCTATTAGCACAGCTCACTTCCTCGTTTGGCAAATGAGCGCTCAGGAAACTGGTGGCTAGTTTGAGAAAGTGACAACGAATTATATTTGCAAAATGAAACAGAGTTCTATCCCAATTTGCCTGGGATAAGGTTTGGTCCTTCTATGCCTGAGTTTGTTGGAAAAAGTTACCTTGAACTCTGTTTTTTGGTTGTTGGGTTTTTTTTTTTTACTTCTAAAGTCTTTTACCCCAACGACTGTGGTTGTCAGTGGGAAACTGGAGGCTGTGAAGTTCATGCTAACTCTTTAACATCTGTGTGCCAGTTGCCAGTGAAGAAGAAAGCTGAGCAGGCACAGATCTCCAGAAGGAGTTGGACAGTAAAGGTCAGCAGAGGGAGAGTGAGTTATTCTCATCCCTAAAACAGAAATCTGGGTTTTCCAGATCCTGGGACCTAGATGTTAATCTCAACTCTTCCGTCGTGTGGCTTTCTCCATTCCAGCACTTGGAGAGGAGTTATCCCAAAGAAGTGCGTTTTTGCAGGCACTCAGGGTGATTTCTGATGATTTTCTCCTAAAGGAAGTTCATCTTGGAGAATTCATATTTATTCCAGAGTATTTCGCTGGATGAGCACAGGAGCTCATCTTTATTGAGTGCTTATTGTGCTGCTTCAGTTATTTTGATAATTGCATGATTGTATTTCACTGCAGCATCTACTTTCCCATTGACTCCTCAGACGTTTTTGCTCGTAGTTCCTGCAGCACTTACGCAAGCAGCACATGCAAATCCCCTCGTTCTCATTGAATGAGATGCCTGTAAGCTTCCCAATCCATTCTGCCCTCTAATTACAAGCATTAGGCAATATGGTAATTCTGTGTTGAATCAAAAGGCACTCTAATTCTCCTTGTCTTTATAACTGGACGACGTGCATATGTGCACGTTTTAATGCAACACGCATTTGTGTTGGATTAAACTGTCAGCCTCACCTCTTTGGTACAAGCTAAGACTGTACGTGTTCTACTGAGCAGAGCTTCTGTGTTGTTTAATGATTTCTGATCTTGTTCAAATGAGATCTTTCATTTAAAGCCATCACAAGGTATGTCTTGAGCTTACAGTGGCAGATCTCTACGATGTATGGTAGAACTGGGAGGCGTTTCAGAAGTTGCTGGTTTTGCTGTGTTAATAACTGGAGTTCTGTGGTTTATAACAGGAGATAGAGCCTGTTGGTCTAAAATTTCTTTAAATTGTGTGATTTGGTGTTGACACAGGACAGGCTGCTGTGGGTAGCTCCTAAGCATGTATTCCTGACCCTTCTGAAAAGCTGCTGCTTGGAGATCACATCTCTGAAGAGAACTTAGCATCAGAACACAACACTTCTTGATTTGACCATGAAATATTCAAGGAGCTGTCATCTTCTAGTTTGGAGTAGTTGTGGGCAGTGCTTTCTAAGTGTGGTGTGAGGTCTTCTGTGCCACTCCTTCTTGCAGCTGGGCAATTAAGAATATCCATGGTGAGACTCAGTCTACCTCATGGTAGTCGTCTGGCTCGTGCAGGAGGAGCACTTCCAGGAGTCATGTCGCCAAGTGCTGGGTGAGCGGAGCTGGGGGAGTTGCAGGATGGGCCCCAGATAAATCTGCCTGGCTTCTCTGAGTGTAACTGGATTGGGCCTCTGTCTGAGATACCTGTGGCATCTGTAAGAGAAGTTATTTTTCCCAAATAGCTTTTCCAAAATGGAAAATGTCACGTAACCATCAAGTGTGCTCCAATGTGTTACCCCTGGATCAGCTGCCAAGGCCTGTGTGCTACAGCTTGCCTGGCAGCCCCTTGCCAGGTGGAACACTCACTGCATCTCTGCACAGAGCTGCCCACAAAAACCACCTCTTTAGGTGGTTCCATCCTTCTCCTGTGCTTTGGGAGCTACCAGGCATGCAGGCCTCGCGCTGACCCTTAGTTGATGTTTGTTCTGATCTACTGACCTGCGAAGCAGCCGTTCCCAGGGCAGTAAGCAGAGTGCCTCGTCACTGAAGTAGAGCCCATGAAAATAAACATGGGGATATTATTACTTCTCGGGAACAGCAAAGTGAGGCTTGTGAAACAGTTCTCTGCAATTATGTGTTGCTGACTATAGGCCTCCATGGAGAAGCCCAGACTGCAGTGCAGGCTCAGTATTTTTCCAGCAGTTTTCTGGTGAGGATCAGAAATGGCCCCTTTTTAATTCTTGTTTTGCAGGGACAGAAGCAGAAGTTTCCCCATTTGAGGTGCAGTAGAGACAGTGGGTTGTTTTGTTCTCCACATCTGAATAGAGTGTCCTATATATTTTCCCTATGCTGCTGGTAGTTGTCTATAGATCTTTTGCAGACCAATGTGTAAACGTTTCTGGCTGTCAGCAATCTTTGTGGTGGAGCATGGCTACTGCTACTTCTCCTGGTTGCTGCAGAGCAAGGTGACCTGATGTGGAATTAAATCTGTTAGTCTGAAGGAAATGAGATAGATGTCTGTAGGAAGAATGTGTCAGGATGAGTTATGGCCAGTGCCCTGAAAAATCCAGATGCTGCAGAGTGTGAAGGGACCGGGAGTCTGACCCTTCAAGCTTCCCCTGTGGGGTTTTGAATCCCTGAGCTTGAAGGTACAAGTTTTCCTTTTTTTTTTTTTGTACTCTCCAGAGTCTCCTGCCTCTGACAGTGACAGTTGCATTTATTTCTCTGTCCTTCAGTTGGAGATTGCTGCTGTCATTTGGTAGACTGATGGGCTGAGTAGGAGATAAGGACCCTTGTTTTTCTGTGTTGTGATGTCTGTTAAGAGAGTGAGGTAAAGGGTATGCCCCTAAGCTCCCTGTGTAGCTTACTTTTTTTCTGTTGCTGTGGGCAGCTTTTTAATTTCACAGCTCTGCCTTGCAGCACTGCAACAAGTCTTGAGACTTCATGCTACCAAGAATCTTGCAGAGCTGTGCCCAGTTTTGCCGTGCTGCAGCATGGTGCTTTCTCTGTGCCACAGCAGATGGACTGGAGGAATCTCTGCAGGCTCAGGACTAGAGCTTAAATGCCACATGTATTGGGAGCACAACAGTTTTGCAGGGCTAAGAGCTTCAAACAGAACTTCTGTGAAGTGGAAAAGTTGAAATTCAACAGAGATTGGTAACTTCGAGGCCTTATTTTATTCAGATAAGTACTTCCTGATCTTGGCTGAGGGATGATGGCTAACTTTGTGTTAGTCTTGCAACCACCACATTATGTAAAAGGGAGGATAACACCTGGAGAGGTGCAGCATGCTGCTGGAGCTGCAGGTCAGGGCAAAGCTCTAAACAAAGCAGCTTCTCTGCTAGAGGCAAAGCATACGCAGCCAGGAGTTTGTAATTGCCTGCTAGCTTAATAAGGTTAAGAACTGCCAAGTTCCACGTTTTGCTTCTTGTTTGATAGAAGATGAGACAACCTGTCCTTTCCTGGCCTTGAGCTGAGATGGGCAGAAGTCTCTGGAACTCTTGCTGTTCTGTGTAAGGGTGGTGATTTAACTGTTTCTGAATAGGTTTCCCTGTTGCAGTAGACTTGGGAAGCCTTGTTAAAGTGCAGGCAGTGGTTTTTCCAGAAGATGCAAGTAGGTTTAGTAGACTTGTCTAAGCTGCCTCTTAGTATCTTTAAAATCTCTTCAGAGAACCTCCCCGTATTGCAGAAGAGTTCTTTTTGGATTCCAGCTGAGTGCCAGTTCAGGAGGGAAGAAGGCCCAGTGAGGGGTGAGAAACTCTATATACACGTGCACTCCTGTCACATGGACCAGTCCAGGGCTGCCTGATAGCCGTGGTGACATTTCAGCTCTGCTTGTGCCTCTTTCCAGAGCAGTGAGCTTTGGGAGTGGTGGGAGTCTTTCTGTTTTAAATACTGTTTAACTTATCTGTGTCCCTTGCTGTTTTCCCATGCACATATTTCAAAAGTTAGATTTTTAATTTCCTGTGTTGTGTTAAAGCTGCTTGCAACCTTATGTGTGTTTTCATAAGGATTCCTCCCTTCTAGCAGATGAAGCAGAGCAGCATTTTGAAGTTCCTGCCAGTTTGTTTTAAGGTCTTACTAGAGAGCAGCTGGAAAAACACTGATGAAGTCCCAAGTTATTTTCAGGGACCTTCTACAAAAGAAATTACTCTAAGTGGAATGGTGCTTTCTTCAAGCCTGACTTGCTTGGTGACTGATAAGGAAGCAGGCTGGTAGCACTGCTGGTCCTGTGGTTTGTTCAGCAGGCTGTTCCTGGCTTTGGCAAGAGTTTCGTACCTGTGGCTCTTAAAATTACACGAGCTTGAGTTGCTTCTGTACTCACAGATCAGAAGGTCCAGCTGAATATTATTTTAATCTCTTCAATGTTTCTTAGTTCTCACATCTTGTTTTTTAGGATGCTTGTAACTCAGGAGAGTGAAGTGCAGTGCTTCCATATTTGCAGAATTTGATATATTTTTAATATGTTTATAAATAGACTATGCAGGGGCCAATTGCTAGGGGTACTTTCAGTAGAGTGAAGCATATTCCAAATACCTAACACTGGATTTGGATTGGAATTACAACTTGTTCTAGTGGGTAATGATGCACAGGAGTTAGGCGTAGACTTGGATTCATATCCCAAAGCTACAGATACCTGGTGTCCTTAATGCTTCCTATAGGCGCATATTCTAATCCTGTCTGTGTTTCCAGGTTTAAACAAATTCTCCTTGGAGCTGTAATCTTAGGTATCTGATTGCTCTTGACCATAGCTCAAAGGTGACCCTCCCAGTCATCAGGCTGCAGGCCCTGTCTGGCTGGAAGCTTCAAGCTAGCTGCCAGCTCTTGCTGAGGGAAGCCCTAAACCTCATCAAATGTCATTTTTGAGCCCAGCTCATAAGCCAAATTCAGTGTCAGTTGCTGACCTGAGTTCACCGTAACTGTTAGACTCTCAGGGCTGAAAACAGCCTTGGCCACAGTATGAACTAGGAATCAAAAAGTTTAATGTTTGCTTTAATAATTTAGAAGTAGTGTGTAGAGGAAAAAAGCCTTATGTGGAGGAAAAGAATGCCAAATTATGGTTAATTGCTATATGGTATCTACCCTCTGGGCTCTTCAGAGAGCTACCATTGTAATTCTTTCATCTGTGGTTATTTTTTTCCTCCTCTGTAGCTATGCGGACACTTAGTGAAGACACCATCAGGCTCTTTCTCCAGCAGATAGCAGGTGCAATGAAAATGCTGCACAGCAAAGGCATCATCCATCGCGATCTGAAACCGCAGAATATCCTCCTCTCCTACGCTGGAGGCAGGAAATCAAATCCTAACAACATTCGCATAAAGATTGGTGAGACCCTGTTACAAGTGTTACCCTAACACCTTCCAAGGGAGTTTGCTTACAGATATGTGGCAACCTCAATTTCTTTTGGGAAATGTCTAGGAGGAAAAAAGGAATTTCTACACTTTTTAGTACGTCCTAATGTTTTATTGCTTCCTCACTTAGTTTCTCTGCCAGGAATAGCTAAGCTCAGGTAACTTCAGTGAGCCTCCAGTCAGCAGGAGCAAGAGCTTTCTGCTCTGTCAGGACACAGATTAATGCAAAATAAATTGAGCGGGCCTTGCTCTGTTTCCAAGCTGAACAGTACTTCCCTTTGTAAAAACAGATACCAGCCTGCCCTAATAGGTTTGTAAGCTCCAGGCTTACCAAGAAAAGAGCAGCTGCAGTGATTTATGTATGTCTTTTATTAGAACTGAGGGTAAATGCTGGTGTCTTTAAGGCCTAAAACTCACTGCTCTTCTGGCTGGCTTCACGGCATAAAGGAAGTCAGACACATCTCAAAGCAGACATTGCCACAGTCTGAATTAGAGCCAGGTTTCGCAGCTGTGTCTTGAAGAAATTCACTTTCTGCATATTTGGTAAGGAAGATGGCAAGTAGCATAGCTGGTCCAGTAGTAGGGACAAATGCTCCAGAAACCGCACTTATCCCTTGTAGGCCTCAGAAACAAGTACTGGCTAGTATCACCCACAAGTACGTGGATATCTGTCAGGTCATGTTATTCACAAACTGAAGCTGACACCGATTAAACACAACTATTTCTTGCCTGAACCCTGCAGTGTGGAGAAAGGGCTCTCATTTAGTTGAGAAATAGTGTTCAGTGGAAAAGTTTTGTTTTTTTTTTTAAATCTGCTGCCAATTTGGCTATGGCTGATGCATTTTGTGAAGTGCAGAATTATCTGGAAGGTAGAAGTGACTGGGAATTATAGACACAGGAGGGCTCCACGGCTGCTTTTCAGCCTTCTTCCCACTTCCCTAAGAAATAAGTGGTCCAGGGAATAGCTAGTATTCCAAGTAGTGACAGGTGACAGTATAAACAGCTGTGTCAGATATCTCCTGGCTTGAAATATCTAATAACCTTGAGGGAACCTCTAAATATCATATGATCAGATGCTGAGTAACCTGTAGATGTAATTCATATTGGTATTCCTAGCCCCTGCCTGCCTTTTCCATCTGCTGGGTGAACTAATGGCTCAGCTTTCTCCCTTCTGAAGGAACAGGCTAAGACTGTTTTTCAGTAGGGCAGTTCAAGAAATCTGGGTGGTGGCAAGCAGTGGTTTCTCTTGGATGCTTGTTACACTTTTCAGTGGAGGGTAACTTTCAGTTCTGCAAATAGAAAGCTGAGACAGCAGCAGGTGAATTGGCTAGTGTAAACTGGCACACAATCTCTGAAGTAAAGAAAATTCTAGCAGCTAGCATTTTGGAATGCAGGCCAATAGATACAGAAAAAAGCTACTGCTGATTTCTGAAAATGGTTGAGAATTTATTCTTCTAAATACTTTAAGCAGGTTGGTTTTCCTTTTTCCAGTGTCTGCATTGTGCAATAAGCACATGGATGTTGCTGCTCAGGGAGAGGTATCTGTCTTATGGTTCAGATGGGGTGCTTTACCTGCTGTGAGGACTCGCAGGAACTGTGGGAATCAACAGCGAAGGTACAGGCTCTCTAGAACTTCTGTGTCTGATCTTGACCCACCTCTGTTTCTTTTTATAGCTGACTTTGGATTTGCCCGATACCTGCAGAATAATATGATGGCAGCAACTTTATGTGGTTCACCAATGTACATGGTAAGTGATTGCTTACAAGTTTTTCTGTATTGCTTTTGTTTCATCCTCCCCAGAAACAAATGTTCATTTTCCATTAGTCTTCCCTCCTCTGAGAGTGACTTTTCTATTTACTTGTCTGAAAAAGAGAAACAACCAAACATCTGTTACACAGGGATACTTCTAAGTTCTAGCTGCTGGTAGTATCTGACAACAGGTGCCTGTATTGTCGTCTAACTTTCAGGTGAGCTATTCATAAGTAAAACTGAACAAAGCAGAATATTCATTTCTCTCTGCTCCCAAAAACTGCATCTCCTGGGGATGAGCAGAGCCTCTCAGCTGAAGGCACTGGGAAATGAAATGTAATTCCTCTGCTACAAGCAAAGCAACAACAACAACAAGTGAGGGCCAGGATGATATTTCACACATCTGGCTGTATTTCAAGTGTTGCTTCCTTGTTGAAGAACCTCAATAAATCACTGCTTCAGCAGGCCTTTTTGAGGCTGTGGTTCCACAAGCCCAATGTCACCACGAGTCTTGCAGTTGTTTTCGTGAAGGCTAGAATGCTGGGAGGGAGGTCCCAGTGTAATAGTAGTTCTGTAAAATTCCAGCTGTTCTTAGCTCTTCAGTCTTGCAAAATCCTCTCAGTCCTATGAACGTATTTAGACACAGATATTACCTTTCTCGCTGACTTGCAGCGAAGTATGTTTTGTACTCAGGGAATTGATGTAAATGGAGCCTATCTGCTTCTGTTTGCACTTTGTTTCATTTGCTCTCACTCACTCCTCTAACTATCGTATGCACGCCGATTCTTCCACCAAACCAACTACTTCAAGGGTGGCTTCTTAGCTTGAGAAACAGATGAGTTCAAAAAAAAAAAAAGGAAGTGATCCCTTCCACTTCCTTTGCACGTTTTAGTCTAGAACCAGGATGTGAGGAGGTGATCTGTTGTTTGTGTCCATGGAAGCAGTCAGGACCTCAGTGTTGCAGCAAGTTTGTGAAATTAAAAATGACAAAACCAGGCTAGAAATAAAAATGTCAAAGCCAGCCGTGTAATAGTTCTGGAGGCTGTGGGTGCCTGAGCTCAAAGTAAAAATCTGTAATAGATCAGTTTAGTCTAAAAGATTTTAGAAGTGCTCTGGGGACCATAGGCATGTTCTAATTCATTTAGGCAAAGAGTTAGGCTGGGCTGTGCTGCCCTGCACCGAGGTAGTGTGTCTGACAGTCTGTTCCACTGTACAAACTCGAGCAAAATTAGACTTCCTCTCTTTCTCTTTCTTTGAAGTCTGATGTTTATTTGAACTATGCTATATGTGAAGATGATGTCATTTTTTTTCTCCTAGGAGAGTTTCCTGAAATGTCTATTTTTAGTGATACTCTTTCTTTCTGAGTCTCCTATGAAAGTAAATCAAAATGTCTGGCTCTTTTTTTTTGTTGTTTTTGAGGCCTGGAAGAAATTACCAATGACCTCTTGCTGTTTTGTGTTTTTATTTTCAAGACCTCTGGAAAGGGATTCTCAGAACACTTAATGTTGTTCTCTAGTTACTGATAGGTTTGAGGGAAGATCAGTAGGGAGGGTGAAACTGGGATTTAGGGGATATTTGAAGCCTGTCTCTATTGCTATTGTGGATCATGTGCATTAGCTCTGGGAACATCTGCAAGAAGGCAAGCCCTTGTTCCCTCTTAGCCCATTGTTGCTCTTTTCATTTTGCTTCTTTACAAAGAAAGGCATGTTAACCACACCACAGCAAGCTTTGTGGCTGAATGCCGATATGGTCCATGTCACATGAGGCTTGAAAACCCCCATCTGCAGTTCTTGTCCTCTGGCTTTACTTGGTGTCATCCCTCCTTCCCTTGTTGACAGGAGCTTGTCTGTCCCTAACGTTCTCACTGCCACTTTTTTCCATTACATGTGGCCTTTGCTCCTAACAGATCTAGAAAATTGATCCTGTTCCATGTTGGCAGTGCTACGATGAAATCTGTTGTTAGAAATGTGTGGGATTAGCAAGCCTGCCCTTCTGCCCCTCTTGCATTGCTGCTGCTTCCCATGCATGCTGTGTGCAGAATCTACAGCTCATGCCATGTCCAGTCCCTGGACCAGGCCTAGGAGAGAGCAGCCAAGGACATGGTGTGGGGTTGGAAAGCAGAGTCTGAGGCACAGTGGGGCTTACGCTGCTGGACTGCGGCACACAGATTTGGCTTTGAAACCAAACAGCAGGCTCTGGAGCATAATTAATATGCTGCCACCTTGGGCTAAATAAGGAAAATATGAGTGATGCTGATCAGGGTAGAGGCTTAAGTTTACCTGTGCAGCGTGAGCCTTTGCTTTTCTCAAGTCATTTACCTGTTGCTTGCTTTGCTTCAGAAGATCTGTGTGGTTTCAAAGAGACGTCTGAGTGCAGGTTGGTTCAGCAGAAAATGGTATGCTTGGTATGGGACAGAACTGTGTTTTCCCAAAAGAGGTATAACAGCATAGGGGTTTTTAAAGCATATTGGTGACTTCTGCTCCTTTCTTGAAGCTGCCAAAAATATCTGCATCTTTTGTATAAGACAAACTTGTGTTCTCTCCCTAAAAAGGCACCAGAAGTCATAATGTCTCAACACTACGATGCCAAAGCTGACCTCTGGAGTATTGGAACCATCATTTATCAGTGTCTGACAGGAAAGGCTCCTTTTCAGGTGAGTTGCTTAAATGTAAGGTTTCTGTATCATCATTATTATTTTAAATCCACTATTACTGTTTTCTAAATCCACTTCCTCTAAAGCATCTGTAATCTATATTGTCACATAGAACCAGCTTTGCCCTTGTCTGTCAGTCCAGTATACTGGCAGTGTGGTATTTTATGTTTTAATGCTGGAAATGTTACCAGAAGATGAGACTCCTTTCTTTCTCTGAACTGCGTGTCAATGAGATGTGTTTCACGGTTATAAATCCTTAGGAAAGGTTACCTCTTTAGGAAAGATATCATGGACCAGCTAAAGCAGTGGTATTTCCAGGCACATGCTTTCTTTATTTTTCTTAAATAAAGTTTGTTTACGATTATGCTCAATGTATACCCAACAGAATTACAAACACCAATTATGAAAGGACAGTTGCAAGTTAATGTTAAGGATGATTTGGTGGTAATGTGTAGCAGCTGAAGTAACTTTTGTTTTTAGAGCAGCTAATTAGGTTCTTAGCTAAAGGATCTTATCTGTCATCTCACAGCAGGCCTTTCCAACATTAAGTGTTTAAGTTGATCAAGTCCAAACGGCTTCAAATACAGTGCAGTCTGGTAAAACTCCACCCTGTAATTTATGTCTCAGCTGCTGGCTGAGTTAGGATGTATCAGGTTTGAAAAGTATCCTCTGATTTTAAATTTCCAATTGATGGAGAATTTACTTCATCCTTACACAAATTGCTTCAGGATTACTTCACATACCTTTAATCTTACATATAGCTGGAGTTGATCTAAACTGTGTGTTTGTCTTGTTCCCAGTCATTAGTGTGACAGAGTACATTGCATGTTACTTAGGTTTTCTTCCATGCCCAATGAGATCTGCATACTCTTCCTTACAACCACTTGAAGTACTGTGCTTGTCAGGTGTTTTCCTTGCTGACTTACAGCATAGCAGGGAGATGCTCAAGTTGGTGATGCTTCTTTACTCATTTGAAGTTTGAGTTCTGCAGAGCTCATCTGTCTAATCCATGGAATAACAGGAAACCACAGATTTGCATACTGATGTCAGTTCCAGTTCATGGCAGTGCTTTGGCTTCAGATCAGTGAGGGCAAATGTGATCTGTGGCCTTTTTTTTCCGTCATGTTCTGACTTCTCTTCATCCTGTCTCTTTTTTTTCCCCCCAAGGAGTAGAATCTACGCTCATGTAGTAGGCCAAACTTCATGTGCTACAGGATTTTCTGAGCTATAGCTCCACAATTCTTGACAATTTCATATGAGACCTTGAATGTTTATATAGTTATATCACCAGGAAGGAAAAAGTGAATTCTCTATCTGTTGTAGGAATCAGTGTACAAATACAGAAGTAAACTGATGGTATGTTTTGGTTTTATCTCAGAGCTAAGAATTTTTTTTTACTCCCCTCAGGTTAATTTTTTCTATTGCTGTATGCCTCTTCCATTTTGGTGCTTTACATTCTACCCACCAGCTTACTGTCTATTTAGCGTGAGGCTTCATTGCCTTTATATGTTTCCTTTTTATAAACATCCATACTAAGTAAATGGAATGTCCTGAATGGCTCCCATTTTTTGACTACATCCACTTGTTAGTGTTGGTATCTTTGCTTGAGTGGAGAAAATGACTGCTGAGATGAAAGAAAGTATTTGTGCATTAAGGAAAAAATGGAGGTGGAGAACGCTTTGACCCTATGTGCATAAGGGAGCCTTACACCAATTAAGTCTTGTCTCTTGGAGCCTTTCAGTCTCTGAAGGCCTGTGATGTTGTACTCCTTCAGGTGGTGTTAGCCTGCACCTGTGTGACTTTCACAGGTGTTTTTTCACTTAAGTTTTTCCACTTAAAAATATCTCACACAACCTTGGGGCATCTGGTTTCTTTGAAAGGAGGTAGGTAGCCTTTGTTATTGGTCATTGAAATATGTCACAGAAATGTTCTTCTGAAAACATTTGTTCTAAGAGTGAGGATTTCTCACAGGAAATAAAATTAAATACCAGTCAGCTTCACTCAGCTCTCCATCCGAGATTTTGGGTGGAAAGATGGGCAATGGACTGTTATTCTGACCATGAGTCCTCAGGCTCACTTAGAGGTGAGGCAGTCCTGTAATGCCTGCGTCCCCTTGAGCCATGGCACTCTCTTGCCTTGCACTGAACAATAAAAGGGTACTTCCATCCCTGCCCAGCAGTTCCTGATCATTGCTTTGTGCTTGCCTGACCCAATAACTTCTTTCTCTCCCATATGCATCTGGCATCTGTTGGGCTGGGGGGTCATTTGTTTCTCTATTTTGATTTACTTTTTTCCCCATGCCCTTTTCTCTTCTGGGGTTTGTGTTTTAAAACAAAATGCTAGCCTCTTTTGTTACTGCAGTAGCAGCTGTGGACTTGTTTGATTAGGGAGAAAGAAAATCTCAGCCCAGATGGTTCTCTGTGTACCATCTATTTGTTTTGACTGTGTTACAAACAAACTGCTTTCTCTAGGCTGCAAGTTTCAGGTGAATGAAGCCTGTCCAGGGCAGATGTAGGAAATCTAGTTAAAGGTTAACAAGCTTTATTTCTTTGTTGGCATGACTATTTTGTAAGAATTTGCTGATGGGCAGGTTGTTATTTGCAGGTCTCTTAAGAGAAGAGACAGGGTTGATTGATAGACTGGTGGACCTGTTAGTGGGGAGACCTCAAAGCTGGTGCTTTGAGGGGGCGACATCTAGAAATAGGTGGAGAGGTAACAGGCTCACTTTGCATAGTGCAGCCAGCAAACCTGGTTGTACAGGGCAGCCAGGAACTGGATTTCTCATGGTAACCTCTTCAGGCTAAATCTTCACAGTATGTTCCCTTCCAGACTGTCCAGCACAGTACCTCACCTCTAGCTATCTGAGATTCCCATGGGAATTAAACATACACATTTGGGCTCTCTAGCTATCTATGAGCCAATTAAACAACTTCATGGGTATGCAAACCCAAAGGACTCTGGTGTTATCTGTAGCAAGGAGGAATTAGGTGTCTAAAAATAAATGGGCTTCTGGGGACTGGGTTAGATGGAGAAAAGATCAGATGTGTGGAAAGGCTGAGGCAGCTGTCAGTCTAGAAAGTGCTTGTAAATCTAGACAGAGATGTGTGTATGTGAGTGTGTGTGTATATGTGGATGTGATTTATAGTTGTCTCAGAGTTTTAATTTTAACTGCAGCTGGGTCACCCAAGGCAACTTCCCAAAGCCATTCCTGTTCCTTCCCTGCATGCAGACAAGAAAGAAGCTGCAGATACTCAGTGTGAACAGTTGGTAGGATGACCTGTGAAGCTGTCATAAGGAGCTTTTTGTATTAAACGTGCCCATAAACAAAACAGCGAGTCTGCCACAGGGATGGGATTAATAGGATTTATAATCCCTATAAACAGATTTGCTGAGCACTGCATTCATGTGGAATTGTTAATTTGCCTTGCCTAATAAGTGGTGTGCACTTTTGTCTCTTCATTCCTGTCACCCAGGACAGGAGTTGAACAGTGTGTTTCCAGGTCTTGCTGCCATCCTCAGAAATGCCTTGAGAGCGTAGCAGCTTTCTCTTGTGCTTAGAGATGAAAAGATTGGGCCATCAGGTCCTGCTAAGGACCAGGAGACCTGGTTGTCTGCTACTGGAACTCTTTAATGAATCTCCTCGCTGCTGTAGGGCCATGGTGTGCTGTTGATGCGTGAAGAGGACTGAGGAGCAGGGAAGGGAGGGAGAGAGAGAGAGAGACAGAGAGCACAAGTTGCAGGTCTGGCAGTTCTGAAAGAGTTAACCTGCATGCGGATGTTCTTGTCCCAGCTAGCTGCTAGATGAAAAATTAATTTCTAAGCCTGACGTACCAAGTCTGCTGCTTTATTTCTGAGTCAATTCAATTGGCGTAAGTACTAGGATTATATATCACTTAAAACAACTGCTGTGTTGTAAAATGGGCTTTGAAGAAAACAAGGGGAGGAGGACTTCATTCCCAGAATTTGAACTTCTGGTTTATTTGTTAGGCAGGCTGCTCTTCTGTTCCCAGAGCTCCTCTCTGTGTCTGTAGGCAGACGTATTCCTCATGGAGGTTAAAAAGTGGTGGTAGGCTGCTGTACAAAAACTTGGCACACTGATAAACTTGTTGCTGTAGTCTAGTGTGTGTGCATATATATAGTAGACTATATATATACTAGACTATATACATATATATGTATGTATATATATAAAAAATACACACATATATATATATTTTTTTCCTGTTGCTTGTGCTTTCAGGATCCCCTGGATGCCTGCCACTTAGCTGGAGCAGATACCATTATGAGTGCTATGAAATGTTGACTAGACAGTGCTGTTCACTGAGGGTGTGAATGTTTCTGGTCCATTTCTGACTGAGCTCTGTGCTTTTGCATCCAGCTTTCCCCCCAAGCACAGCAAACCCAGTGCTGAGTGCTTCTGGAAGCACTACTGCTTGTTGGGTGCAATTTATTTGCAGGCAGCCAGCACCAAGTGGGATTTGGCAAGGCTCTGCTGAATGCCTGTGTTGGCTAAACATATCTCCACTGCTGCTCAGGACAAAGGAGCAGAGTGGCAGGACTGAATTTGTCTGTCTGTCTTATATATAGAAAGGACAGACAAAACCAGACCAGTGCAGCTGCTCCAGAGAAACGTGAGAGGAGGAGCAAGAGCAGGAGTTGGCCTGCTGCTGTGTCTCCTATGTGTGGGGAAAATAAAGCTGAATTACCCATTTTGTACCCTGGTTTCTGACAAATGGATGCTGTCCTACAGGTAACTTCTGGCTCTGCATTACCTTGAGTGGTCCAGTTGTTAGGTGCATACAAGGATTTCCTAGTGTTCTGGTTAGGTAGGCTGTATCTCCATAGATTAGTATCTCTCTAGATGAAGTCCTTAATACCTAGAACTGCCATTTCAATCCCTTCCTCTAGTGTCTTATGTGAAGAGGGGCTCTTTGTTGAGGATGTTGTTTCTAGGCACCAGCTTGGATGGAAATCTCCTCTCCTGAGAGGAGGTTTCTTAATGACTTTGCGTATGTGCTGTTTTTAATATACCCCATCGTCACTGCCAGGAAAATTTCTGACAAAACAGTGTTTGAAGTAGATCAGAGCTTCATTGTATTTGTGAAACAATTGAGTTGTTGCAACAGGAAATGAACAGAGTAAACAGCCAAGGCTTGTGCCTCTCTCTTGTGAGCAGACAGCTTCCCTGCAGTAGAGTTCTGTTCCTTCTTGTTCATTGTCTGTCAGGCGTATTTTTCATTCTGCAGAGTGCTGTGGCTGAGCCATTTGGTGCAGTGTGTACACTTGCCTCGTTGAAGTTTGCCAAATATTAAGAATCTAATTACAGTGCAAGACCTGCAAGGGGTAAGGTGTAAAATGGAGTTTTACCAAATCAAACTGAATGGCAGTGACTGGAAATGCTGACGTGACAGAGATTGGCATCTGCACAACAGCATGCTTTGCTGGACTCCATTCGTTTTCATGGTTTCTCAAGAATGTATTTTGCACCTCCTGTTTGAGTCCCTGCTGTGTCTGTGAGTGATGGCGGATGGATTATTACAGAAAGAACTAGGAAAGCTTGATTTTCTTCTCTTAGGAATCCAGTAACTCTATTTGTGCAAGGATCTGGGTGGGTGGGTGTGTAAACAGCAATGCCTGTTTGGTCTTACTGGTACCAGTTGATAGAAAAGCTAGTAAGTTTGGTTTGCTAACAGTGGGCAAGATGTGTTGCTCTCATCAGTCTTACAGCAGTCTGTTGGTATGAGCAGCTACCTCTGGTTTCTTTCCGAGTATTCTACTAAGCTTTCTCAGTTGCTCTTAACTTCATGTTCATCTTCAGCCAGAGGGAATAGGTGATGTTGAAACAGCATCTTATGTGGCTGTTTTTCCTGCTGTGCTGTTAGTGGTATTGTGATGGCCATCTGCGGATTGGCTTGTCTGATTTGCCATTTTAAGCATCTTAATTGACCTTAGATGCTTCCAATTTTGAAATGGAAGTAGGTGGAAGGCTCGAGGGTTTTTGGAGCCTACAACACCAGGAGAGCTGCCTGATGCCTCCTGGTTCACACTTTCCTAAACATTCTGCTGCAGCAGTAATTGCTTGCATGCGAATCTTCCTAATCTTCCTTCCCTGTTTATATTTACCTTGTTTGTGTCATCCCAGCCTACTCTCTCTTTAATAAAGAGACTTTGCCTAAGCAGAAAAGCTTAAGACATTGTGGTTAGCTTCCTAGCCTGTATTTATTCATTGTATAAAACAAATGGAAAAGTGACGTTAGGAGATCTTTGTCTGTGCTTCTGTACTGGAAATGTTATTTTTAGCCTCATTTGTGCCAAGCCTTTTTTTAATCTCCTCTCAGAATTTGGGATCTTGTCCACGTCCCCAGCAATTGTGTACATTAGTGCAGAAATAGGACCTGTAGCTTGAGACCTTCTGACTTCCTGGAATTAAAATAGAAAACTGATTCTGTTGCTGTTTCCTAATGTTCCTGATTTCTTCAGATTCCTTGTCCATCAACAGAATCCCTGCCCCTCGTCTAAATACCCTGCAGCAGTAATCCATGTTGGCAGCAGGAGCTGCCATTTGTCATTTGGGACTCCTCACGTCTGCAATTATTTAGCCTCCTGAGTGAGGCTATTAGCTCAGCTCTGACCTGAGCACTGCAGCCCACTGAATTGAAGCTCAGCCCTCAGAAAGGGGAAGCAGGGCAGAACCAGGTCAGGGACAGAAAGGCAGGAGGCCAAAATACTATGTTTTCACTCTGGTGCTGGCTTTTTAGACTAAAGCAAGCTGCAGCTTCTCATTGTCTGTTAGTGTTTGAAAAGTGCCTCTCTGCTCTTCAGAGTAACTGTGAAATAAAAATGCTAATCTTCTTCCTTTATTGTCACTTGTTTCATGCACTGGTTTTATTTTTCCCTTACAGGCCAGCAGCCCACAGGATCTTCGTCTCTTCTATGAGAAAAACAAGATGCTGATGCCAAAGTAAGCATTTCCCAGTGTTGCTGTTCATATGCACTTGTTTACTCTGTCTTTACACCTATCCCTGTGTCTCCCAGCTTGTCATCTGAGAGATGACTGTAAAATATTTGGCAACTTGCCTTGCCCCATTCCTTAAACCAACGGTGATGTGGCCCAGAGAAAGAGCATTGCATTTCCATAGGTGGTGTTCTCTCTTTCTGTAGATAATGCTACTCTCCTTAATTGCAAAAAAGAAAAATAATTGGGATTTTAATGATGTCAGGAACCAGGCAGTGGTCCTCTCTGGTGTATGGCTTCCCTGAGGCTATGAACAGCTATTTATTAAGAATAAAATAAAAGTCATGGCAATTCTTGAATCATGCAAGCAGCCAAACTGCAGTCTCTCTCCTGTAACCTGCTGTACCTGACTGTGTAGATCACATTGCTGTTTGTCACGTGTCAGGACAGCAACTGCTTGCGTCCATCCTGCTAATAGGAGGAAATATTATAAGCTCTATGGAAATGGACACTGCTGCAGTCTCCATGGGTCATATGGGGAAGATAACTCTTTTCATCCCAGGGGTGTATGTTACCTAGCGATGCAGCTAGCTCAGTGCTCTGATTTGTCAGTATATTTTGATTTTGTTGCTGTGGTCTGTACTTCTGATCTGTGTTCTTAAAGCCAAGCCTCATGCGTGCTTTTGAAATCAGCCTAGTTGAGGAAAAGGACTGAAGTTCCAGATTACATATCCAAATATTGGAAGGCAGGCATTTTTACCCAGAAAATTAGCTTCTGTTTGGCAGAGCTGCTAATGCAGCCACATATGCAGGAAGTTCCTTGAGTTGCTTTGTATAGATTTTTCCTTATCAGTTCAGACAGGTCCAAGAGATGGGGGGAAAAACTGCAAAGAAGCCAGAGTGATTAGCAATGACTTGTGCTAAGCGTTTTGTTCTCCTTTAAGTACTTCATATTCTGATCTGAGGCAGAGAGGCAAATTTTTGATCAGGATTAAAGTTGATCTGTATTCTTTTAGATTGAATCTGAGGGTGTGATGGAGTAAGACTCAAAACAATTCGGAGCAAAACCACTGACACATAGTTGGAGATGCATAGTCTGTGTAAACAGAAAGCAGACCTTCTGTTTCCCGTACACAGCGTAAAACATGGCTGCTCACCTTTGAGGTAGTGACTCATTAAGAGAGAAATAAATCACTGCAATTAATAAGCTCCCTGTCTGTGATCATGCTGCCCTGCTGCATGGCTAATGTGTGCCGCGGGAGACAGCCAAGGGGAGAAATGAAACTCTTCCGTAAAAGGAGTGCATGTCTGTTCTTGTAGGGATTAGTCCTTTTTTCTTTGTGAGCTCTCTATAGACACTATTACTATTACTATTTTCACTCATCTCTACTTTTGAGCACCCAAATTTCACAGTATTTAAATCCAAACCCATTCTTTTTTTCACCATAGAAGCTGGATCCAAAGTGGCCTTTGTGTTAATGCTTTCTGAAGTTTCTAAGTTTTAATGTGAGCCGCAATCTGTGCTATTTCCTGAGCAAACATGAATAAACTGCCTCCGCCAGCCCTGCCAGTACAGGATGGGACATGAAACCACTCAGCACTTTGTTCTCACACAGCAGCAGTGCCAGTGTTTGGTTTTGTTCTCCTTGGGGCTAAGTGTGCTGGCAGCCACCTCCCTGGCATTGCCATGGAAGATGGTGTGTTTTGGCTTGGGAATGGGGTGGGGAAGAACAGCTGATTAAATCCTCACCAGCAGCCTCTACCTCCCAAGCTGATGCTGTTGCTAACAGGTGAAATGCCATTCTGAGGTGGGGAGCCCATGGCAGTAGGAACAAGCCCAAAGGCCTCACACAATTTTAATAGCGCTGATCTAAATAATTAACATTCATTGCACTGATTTGCATGGCAAAGTGTATTCTCGATCACGGAAGGAAAGTGGCAGTTTTGTTGCTTAGGTTTCTAAGCTTGATGTTTTAGAGGTGAGAGATAGGAGGAGGCAAACAGGCTGTTAATCTGCTATCTCCTCAGTCTGTTCTAGCATCTGAGGTCTACTACTTGACCTGTTTCTTGGCTTTAAAATCAAGTTAAAGTCTTTGCTGGGAAATGGGCTCATTTTGGATGAGTGCTTTGTTTTATGGGTAAATAAATGATGATAACGCTGGAGGACTGCAGATCTCCAACACTAATGTATTTTTCAGGAGACTCTGATAGCTGTGGTATCCTGAGAAGCACACTCAGTGTGCTTCTAAGGCACATGCTTTTTGACAAGAAGTTGTTTTTCTTGGCTCAAACTGAGTCTTAGTTTAACTGCATCCCACCCAGAGTCCTGGTGGCCTCCTCTGTCAGGCTGGGAAGAGTGCCCAACTGTTTCAGTGTCAGGGGTGGAAAAGCATCTCCTCCAGTACAAATGGGTGGTGTGTTTGCCATGATTTTCTGTTCTAGGAATCACTGGATTCAAATTCCTGCACAGGTGAAGCCTAGGACTTCACAGAAAAATAACCAGATAGTTCTGAAGCCTATAAATACACACCTTGCCCAACATCTCTGGTTTCACTTCAGACCGAATGGAATTCTGATAGTGCCAACTAGCATTCTTTCTCTCCCATTTGACCCAGCTTCTTTTCCACTCTGTCTGTGGAAGTGCTGCAGGAACAGTTGCTTCTCCCAGTATCCGTCAGCCTTGGCTTCAGGGTGGCAAGTGATGCCAGCCCAGCAAAGTGGAGCATTGCCCAAGTGAACCACGTGCTATGCTACTGAGCAGGCTTGGGCTCCACGCAGTTGAAATTACTGTGCTGAGCACTCATGCCATTACCTCAGTTGACCCTTGAGTGGGGATTGGGAAAAGCCTGGCAGGCCGCGGGGCCATGCTGGGCACAGCCATGATAAACACAGTTAATACTGAAAGGAGTTGGAGCCACCTACGCTTAATTTGGGGAACTCTGCTCTGGCTGCACACAGGACCTGCTGCTACAGCCCCTAACGGTGCTTCTGGTTACAGAGGAAAGTAACAGATCTGAATCCACTTATGCAAGAGCTGAACTTTGCTTTCCCTTCCTTAATCCATTCATTTATTCCATGCTTCTCACAGTACGTTGGGGTTGCAAAGATCTGCCTATGGGATTGGGGTGAGAATGGTGACTTACTGGCTCTTTTGTGCTGCACTGACCATTGAAAGGAGTATTTTCTTCCTAGTTATACTGGAAATAGCTGCACTAATTTTAGTGCTTGGGTACCAGATGCTTAGGTCTTAATGGCCTTTGGTTAATAAATGTTGTTTGTATATCAGGGAAGCAAATAGACAAAGGTCACTTGCCAGCTGTGTTTAAAAAGAAATGCCTTAATAAAATGGTAGTAATTGGTGATACATATTCACCACCAGATTCTTAATTGGAAACTTCCTCTCATTAACTGCTTCATTTTAATGACTTCTTTATTCCCGCCAGAGCAAGTAGAAGAGATTTTATGCAGTATGAAATATTGCCTATTGACTGGATTGAGCTGAGAACCAGAGGGATGGTATTGGCACTGCTGCCTAAGGGGGAACTGCAGGTGCTCATGGGAGAGGCCACTACAGCCAGATTAGTTGTAGCCTTAACAGTGACAATGGGGAGTAAAAGCCAAACAGGGATGCAAATAGAGATGTTCCTGTTCAGCCTCTCTCCAGTGAACCCAGAAGGGACAACATAAGTTTGCATTTGCAATTTGCCTTCCTGAATATGCAGAAGTAGCTTAAACAGTCTGAGAGTCTCTTATTTTGCTTTTGTTTCCAATCCTAGCATCCCCAGGGAGACATCAAGCCACCTGAGGCAGCTACTGTTGGGCCTTCTGCAGCGCAATCATAAGGACCGCATGGACTTCGGTAAGAGACCACTCCAGTTTTAGTTCTGCCAGTCTGTGCCTTCTCTTCTGCTATTTCACTGCACAAACCTCTGTAGTCTTGGAGAAGCAACTAGACTGGTGATGCTTGTGTTTATCTGCCTGGGAGACTGAATGAGCTTGGTTATTTTAGTATGTGCTGGAAAGGTCAGTATGGATTCCAATAAAGTTTTGTGAACCCAGAGATTTGGCAGACTTCATCAACTGCTTTCTAATTTATGTTCCCTCTCCTGGCTTCTGCTTTTGTAATCTGTCAGGTTGTTACACAATTGGCTGGTGAATAAAGTATGCTCAGGTATACTTTCAGAATGTTACTTTAGAGTCCAACTTGGGATAAAAGGATTTGCTACTTGTCTTTTAAGGATTGGTTTTCTGTTATTTTTTGTTGCTTATCAGCTGAGGTGGATCATTTCCTTTGGGGCAGCATGTGCTAGCTGATGAAGATGAACTGTTTTGCAGCCTTTGTTATTCCTTTGGATTAGAGATAATGGGAGTGCCTTTCTGGGGATGCTGTCATCTGGGTAAAGCAAGCATATGGATCGACTAGTCTGATTGTAAATATTGCATGCTGAATGTAAAGGACTACTGTTTATGATGTTGCAGAAATAGGGAAACAAACCTTTTCAAAAGGGAGTTATTGAAGACATTGACAGACTGACTTGAATATGAGTACCTTTCTCAGTAGTCCCTGCAGATCTTCTATCTGGGTTGTGGATCTCTGCCTCTTGTCATGCTGCTGTACATCTCAAAAGAAAAATACTTTTGAGGTTCCCATTTCCCTGCTGTCAGAAATGGAGCCAAGTGAACCTTTTTAACCATCCTGTTAGCTGGTTTTGTACCTCTTCTGAATAGGGCGTGTGAGTCATTGTCTCTCCAGCACTTGGAAATTTAAGATAATATACTTTGATTTCACTTAGGACAACAGTTGCAGAACATCTTGCTGGACTGAGATTGTCTCCCCTTCCTCACATAAGGGATCCTTTTCTCTACAGATTGGCATGTCCTTGTAATATGTAATTATTTCTTAGTGAGGGTTTGTTAAAGGAGCTTATGCTAGAGATGTTTCTTGTGCCTTAGAGAAGGATGCCAGACAGCCACTGAGGTCTACTCATGTTGTATTGCAGTATCTCCTGTCAGTTAAGAGGAAAGCATGTGCCAGAGCAGTGATTTATTAAAGACCAATACACCTCTTCCTCATCATCCAGTTTTGTTCTTTGCCTCGTCCCTCCTTCCTTCTGACTCTTTATTTCTGCCTAAATGTCTGGGCTTCATCCCTCCTTGTGACCCAGCTGTTTTCCTTTCTCTGATGTCATCTGCTGCTAGGTCTTCAGCTCCTTTACAGTCCTGGGGGCTCAGAGCCTGAAGTATGCTTGCTGAATAGACCTTTAATCATTTCCTTAGTGTCAGCTCAGTTGATGCCTCTTGCCAAAGGAGTAGCACTGCTTAGCTGAGAGCATTTCCCTGTGCCCAACTATGGTCATGTCCTCAACTGCTGCCTGTGGCCAGCTGCACACAAAGCGTTAATGTCCTACAGCTCAAGATCCTGTCTGAAGCAGATCTTCTCCCGCCTCCTCTTCCCTTAGATGGCTCTCCTGGTAGACAGGTGCTTTGGCCTGCTGCTGGCAAACTAACTGAAGTCTGCTCTGTTCACCTATGCTATTTATAAAAGGTCTAATTTGGCTGATGGTCTGTACCTTTGTTAGCTGTCCCCTTTACCTCCCTGTGCTCTGACGGTTAGGATCCGTGTGTGCTGCTGGGTCAGGGCTGCTCTTCTTTGGTCCCTGTGGCCCTTTGTAGTCCCTTAAAGATAGGAGCAGTGCCCTCCACAGAGCTCCCTCACATCTCAGCTGCTTCACACAACTGCACTGCATGAAGTTGAAGCTCCTTTTCCTTGTTGTACGTTCTACCAGGAATGGATGGTCTTTACGATCTTAAGATTATCTAGAGGAAAACAAGGAGGGTTTCATATTGCAAGCTGCCCATTGATTATTACAATTTTTTGTTAAATTTTGCTTTGCAAGCACAACTAACTAGCAACTAACAAGCAGTTTTGAGGGGAAAGCATGAAAGAAATAGTCACTTCCACCCTCTAAGATGTTACTGCATAACCAGTTGAATCAGCTGAGCTGAGGAGGTGGTATCTCTGGGGGAGTAGGCTGAAGAAGCAGCATGAAAGTCAAGCAGACTGGCAGCTCCTGATGAATAAGGATGTACTCCATCCACAGCAGATGTTATCTGAGATTCCAGCATTCCCTGCCAGAGGTTTCCATTACTTCTGTTGTGCTGAGCACCAAACCAGTGGGTCTGACTGCAGGACTCTCTCACTGCGGTGGTGAGAAAGGGCTGAGGGGAAAGGGATTATGTTTAAACAAAACAAAAAGCCCCACAAGATTGAAACCAGTTTCTGTTTTCTGGAAAGCTGTCTGGGCAAAGAGGAACTGTTTACAGAATTCAAGAGTCTGTAAACCTTGGGTGTTGCAACAGGAAATCCATGCTGGGAAAACAAGTTGAACGCCTCGCAGTTAGCCAAGTAATCAGTGTTGATCCATGACTAATGCTTCTGAATGGCTGAGTTGCTTTGTGTTGCTGATCATGACAGGGGAGGAATCAGTACAGAACTGCAGTGGATTGGAGATGAGGGAATCAGGAGAAGCTACTTAAGACGACAGGAAAACATGTAGACAGTCTCTAGCAGGCCAAGACAGAAGCATTGCATGAGCTGGATAACTAGAAAATTCGCCTGTAATGAGCACAAGTGCCACAAGGAGTTCTGTGATTGTAATTCTGTGGTGGCCTTTTGGAAAGTGCATTTCTGCCTTGAATGCAGGATGAGTTCGGCTCTGTGTATTATGGAATGTCACTCAATAGAAGTTATTTGTCTCTTTTGTGGAATTAGTGGCAGCACAATATAATAAATGTATAGCTCCCATGGATCCCTACAATTAGGGTGACTTGTCATTCTGATCAACTAGGAAATATGGTTTTTAATGCTACTTGGCATCTTAGCATTTGCCTCTTCTTGTTGGTAAGAGCTTTTGACACAGTCATGCCAACTCTTGACATAGTTGTAGTTTCTGGCCCTCATTAGCTGATTCCAACAACTGCAATAGCTGTTGAAAGATGGAATTATTTGCAATTAATTTACTGAATGCTACTGGCATCCTGGGCTTGGTGCTTGCAGCAAAACATTACCAGATTCTTTAATAGTGTGTGGGGAAGTGAAAGCCACTTGGACATGCTTAGGACTTACCACCAGTACCAGGCATGCTTTTGGCAAAGCTTTTTTTCTCCTTGCCTTTTTTTCATGAGTGTAAGTGGCCCACCTGGTTTCCCTCCTCACCCCTAGCTGATGTTGCAGGGATGCCTGGTAGCACAAAAGCTGCTGTTTTTCTGTTGTTGTTTGGATTGTTTTGGTTCCCCCATACTTAAATAGTGATCCTTGGATCCAAGCAACTTCATTTTTTGTGGAAAAAGTCCCACATCTTTACCAGTCTCATCTGCATTCTTTACCACTGCTGTCTGCAGTAGTCAGCTTCCATGATTTAGTGACTAGATTGCATGGAAAAATACTGTAAAAAGTACTGTACCTTGTTATGCTTAAACTGCTTTGTAAACATCTTAGTCTTTTCCTTTCACTGACTCATTGCTCTTCTTCTTTTCAGATGAGTTTTTTCATCACCCATTCTTGGATGCAAGTGCCTCAATGAAAAAATGTAAGTGTTGCGTTTTCATTACAGCAGTTTTCAAACCATGACATCTTCCCATGCCTCTAGCTCAAAAGGAAAGAAAAAGGCTGCTTTGTTTTCTTGTTCGGGGTGGATTCAGGAGTCATTACTATGTCATGTCCAGATTTTGCCATAAGAATTTATTTAATGTTGCTTAATTATCTTCAAAGGGGGAATGCGAGGGCTATTTAGAAACTTAATTCAGGAGTAAATGTATCTTTGAAATGCATTCAACTCTTCTCTATGGAGTGCTTGTCCAGTGGGGATACTTGCAGGTGAACAGGGTTATGTGGGAAGATCTTGTTTGCACCTGTATGTGTAGGACAGCTCAGTACAGTGCATGGGTAGAGAGAAGCTGATGTTGTTATCGCTTTCTAGGTGTGGTACCTTAGGCTGGCTTCGCCGAATTGCAGGTTCTGGTTAAAAATGTTTCGGTGTTTACCTCAAAATTCTTGCTAAATTTTATCGTAGAGGAGGGTATGTTTTGGAGCTCTGTGAAAACTGGTTGAAGCAACACAGATTTCTATTGAAAATTCTTTCTTCTTCTGAATCAAAATTTTTGCGAACTTTCAACCATGTGTACTGCAATTCAGAGGTATATCTTTGGTGGAAAGTAATTCAGAATTGCTGCCAATGCATGGGATATAATTCTTCTCTGGCCAAGTGACTAGGTTTAATGGAATTCTGTGTAGTCATCTACTTTCTTCTGGAAGGATATTCGTGGGCCTTTGATCTCTTATGTAAGAGAGCCAGGATTTCCAGCAGTGGCTGCTTTGGGGTGCCCGACACGAGGGCTGGGAGTTTCAGAGGAAGTGTGCCCAGTGCTTTCTGAACACAGAGTCCCTTGGACAAGTGTTGCAGTGGATTCCTGCACATCTAAAGTCTGCACTGATCTTCAGTCTCTTGCCTCCTCTTTCCTGGTCCAGAGCAGAATTTGAGTTATTTCTGATACAGATTTTTAACTGTGTATGTAGGTGACCATCCTGCGGGCAAGAAAAGATGCTTCTGGTTTAGGGGAGCTTGCAAGCCAACAAGATGCGGTGTGAGTCCTGGGAAACAGGACTGCTCCACAGGGAGGAAAAGATTCTGCCTGTTTAGAACTGCTCCTAAGCCAGCTCAACACCCAGCGCCTGCTCTACCACTGTTCTCTGGGAAAAAGCCTTCAAAGCCTGATCCCTCAATGGGCAGGGAAGGAATCCCGCAGCTCTGCCTTGCATGCTCACCAACTCATCTCCTACCTCCAGCTGTTCCATTGCTTCACTGGCCGGGAGAATGGGAAACCCCCTGCAAACAGGGAAGGGTTCTCCTGGCTTGGCCTCAGTTTCCAACTTGTGCACATTTGCTGTGTAGAAACCAGAGGCACCATTACAAGCAGGAGATCATAGCTCAGCCTTTGCCCCCAGCTGCACCAGAATTAATGGTGCATGGTCAAGGCCCAGTAAAGAGGGCACCTGTGCAGTCAGGTAAGGACTATCATAACTCCAGACCTCTGCTGTCCCCCATCCCCAGGCATACATCCACAGCCTGGAGTCCTCTCCAGGCAGGATACTCTACTGTTGGTTTTGAAAAGATGAGGGGAGAAATACGTTCCCATCTTGGGAAGCCATTAAATTGTTGTGTACTGGGAGAAGATTGCTACTGGAGAAGAGACTTCTTGTAGTCTGCTGCTGGATGGCAGTGGTGAATGGAGGCATCTGGGAAGTACTCCGAAGAGCATGGATTACTTCCATATGGAGCCTTTGATTTTTTTTTTTTTTTTTGAGTAGGTGAGAGAAGAACCAATGCGTCAGCAAATGCCTGGACCATGGTGACCTTTGAAAGATTGCATGAATCACTCATGTCAGGATGCTGCTTAACATGGTAGCAGGCTTCATATTTACACAGATGTAGATGATGAAACAAGATCACGGTGGCTCAAGGACTAGCCCACTAAGGCTTTATGTGCAGAACTAAGCCAAGTCCAGAGCTAAGTGCAGAACTAAGCCAAGCTTATTGTGCTGCTTATCTGTATGAATCACTGCAGCATGAATGTGGGAAGTATCAAAGAGGAGAAGAGAACTAGTTATATCTGAATCATGATGGTCATGTTCACATTGAATTATGGAGTCCTCGGGCTTGGAGAAAGGACAGTATACCCTTATTTGTTCTCCCAGGGAGCTGCTGATTGTGCTACCAGTGACTTCGGTGGAAGCAGCACTAGCACATGCAGATTTCAGCGTGCAAGTTACTCGTAGGAAAGTTTATTGCATCATCTGCTCAGCTCTACAACCTCTGGTTGTAGAGGTGGCCTCTGCCCCTGCAGGCAGATGAATGCTGACTGCAGAGCTGAGGACATCACCCAGCCTTCCAAGTGCTGCCAAGGGTCATCCAGATCTGGTTAAAACACAGTGATTAAAAAAGAGCCACGAGCTGTTCATTCTGTTTGTATATGTTAGTGCCCCATCCTGGGAAATCAGATGCTTTTTTTTTTTTTTTTAATTTAAACAGTGGAATTTTGGAATTCAGAATGACATTTAGGAGTTCACAGTTTTCCTAAGTGGGGAATTTTGAAGTTGCCAAGAAGGTGCAGGCTCCCCCACTTACATTTTCACACTTCTCAAGACGTTTCAGCAAAATCGACATTTCTGTCAGAAGTCTTCAAATACAGCATCTCTGACAAGCTCATCCTCTGCTCTGCAGTTTCAAGGGATGGTTGTTCCCATCTCCCTCCAATCATCTCACTCTGAAGCGAGGACCTAAATCCTCTGACATCCAGGGTTGACCACAAAGCTCTGATTGCCACCGGACTTACCCTGGAGAGTGGGTTCAGGGCCTTGGGTTATCTTAACTGAAACACTCACTTTTTCTCTGTTCATAATTAATTTTTATACTGTGGGTTTTGTACCTGTGACTGAGTGTACTACAAAAGTGTACAGTTTTGTTAATAAAGTCTTTACAATACCCTGTCTAGTCAGGATGTTGTCTTTCTGTAGCCAGGATTCTGCTCTCCGTGTGGTATGGGGCAGTGTGTTACAGTAATAGGGCGTAATTAGATGCTTGTGCAAGTCTGCTCAGTAAACACAGTAATTGGTACCCGCACAGATTGTTTGGGAGATCTTTGCTCCTGTCTTTAATGAATGCTAAGCTGGTACCTCCTTTACTCTGACTTAGAGTATAAATCAAGGGCAGTTAGTGTTCATAAGCAAACACTACAGTGCTAGTGGGGTGGTTCAGTGTCTGGGAGATCTGTCTGACTTGGTGGCTTCTTGCATCTTTATAATCTTGGTGTGCCTCATTGCACAGGAAAATACTAGCAAAATATCACCTGAACTTCTACATGAACAAAATGGTGGTGGTGCAATTTTTTTTAACTATAAAAAGCAGCTTATTCTTCAGGCAAGTGCTTTCCTCTTAAACTGCTGCCTTGTCTGCAATTAAGTAACTTCTAAATAACTGGTTTTGATTAAATTAGAAAAATGTTTCTCCAGATGTGCATAAAATTCTGATTCCAAATAAAAGTGAAGGAGAGCTGAAGGATCAGTTATTTTTAGGGCAGCCCAGTCCCCTGTAGGACGATGTACCAGCAGGGCTTTCTGCAGGTGTAGGGTCTGGTATGGGGATCCACACAGCTGCAGCACAGCCTTGTCTTTGTGGCTCCTAGCTCTCCAGTTCAGAAACCAGTTGCTGTTGGATATCCAACCAACATCAACGATGACTGCTTCGTTGCTGGAACAAGCTGGAGAGGACGATTATGAAAACAGACTTATTTACATTACAGTTACAACCCAGCAATTTCTGGATTTGGGTGGGGGCCTACCATTCATGTTAACATTCCCCACATTCAGACTTGAGCTGAAAACATGATGAGCCAAGTGTTTGCACCCTTTTTAATTTTAAACTGGGAGTGCCAGGGTGTGTGGAGGAGATGGAAACGAGTGTTGTGCTTTCAGGCTGTCCTGTGTGCCTTACGTGGAAAAATGCACCAACGTGTGCACAGAAGGCAGAGATGCATGGACTGAAAGTCCATTTTTAGCATCAGGACCTTTTGTATTTGACCTCACGGTATTACAGCGTGGATTTGGGGAGCTTGCTGGGTTTAAAATGAGAACGTGATTAAAAATGCTGTATCTGAAGGTTGGGCTTTGAACTGATCACATTTTAATTTGAGTTTCAGTTGTTAGCGAAGTCTGCCTGCTTGTCTGTCTTTCTAGATTAATGGAAAGCTGGCCAAAGCAAACAGACAAAATTAGAAGTCTCAATTCCAGCCAGGTTTGAATCAATAATAAACACAAAACCAAAATTAGAATGAAAAGGACCTTGAGAGAGAACTGATATGACTCTAATGAAAGTACCAATTCCAGGACAAACAAGCAGCACTACAAGTTTTGCAGCGGGTACATATGGACACAGTCCAAAAGCTGCTTTTTCTTAAGAGCCTCTGCACAGTGGGAGGGTCTGTATGAAAAGGTGAGTGGTCCAGAGCAGCTGGCAGGACAAAGATGGGGAGATTCACCTCTGGTTCCTGGTATTAAGCAGCTGAGAAAGGTCTGAGGGATTCCTCTGTGGGAGTCTGTGAGATCAGAAGCGGTGTGGTAGAGGCAGGACAGAGCTCTCTGTTTTGCAGGCAACTTCCCAGACCTCTGTGTGTGTTCCCTGAGCGTGGGGAGTGTGAAGCAGCTGTGCTGGAAGCCTAGGGAGCTGGAAGGGGATGTGGGTGGTGTAGCTCTCCATGCCAAGCCCTTGACCGACCTCCCAGAACGTCCATCTTCAGGGCACCATGGTGCTTGCTCCTGTACTGGATCCAGAGCCGTGTGTTTTAGCAGTGCATTGCAGGAAGCAAACCAAGCGTGGCACAGATGCAGGGGGTAAAAAGGAAAAAAGAAAAAAAAAATACTCAAAAGCTTTAGAAAGATTTCATTAATTCTGGATCTGCCATGCAGTGTTCTGGTGTGTGTTGTAATGCACTGGGGAAGGCACCTGTGTGTGTGCACATCGCTGCTCCTGGGGCTTCCTATTGCACAAGCCCCCAAGCTCTGAATTGGTTTCTGTTTGCAGTACAACTTAAACATTTGGGTTTTGTTTATGTTAACAAGTAGGGGGAGAAGAGCACCATGACCCTGTTCCAGTTAATAAGTCTACACTTTTTTGGCTTTGTTTTCCTGTTGCTGGATTTTGTTACATCTCTGTCAGACTAAGGAGTTCAGCCTCGAAGTGGCTGTTCTCTTTGTGCTGGGAGTCAGTGATCTCACCATCCTTTAACCCTCTTTGATAGGCTAAGAGGGAAGACCTTATGAAGCCTTTTATTAGAATGGTTGTTTTCTTATTCTTTCATCATTAAAACACTGTTTCAACAGTTAATTGCTGAGAGGTGTAGTTTTGGTTTCCTTGCTCTACTGTGTTGGCTAGACCTTTGCAGTAGTTAATGCAAAAAGTGACAGAGTTTTACTTCAAAGAGAAGTGTTCTTTTAGATATTATTGCCCCTCCTTGCATTAACAAGCATGGAGTCATTAGCACAGACCCTGTAAAAGTAGAAAATGGCACAAGATACAAATTCTCTGCCAATTCAATGGAAGAAAAGCAAAGCAAAACGCTCTTCTCGCTTACTTGTCCCATCTGATCTCTGTTTAAAGTCATTCAACTACCAAAATGGTTGCACGTTCAAATTTGATCTTGGTTGGATGTTCTGAGGCCTTCCATCCCAAGAGCTGTAATGGTGAATGAGTGTGTGAAGGAGTGGACGGATGCAAAGCTCAGAACTGAGCAGAATGTCAGTTTTTCTACTGTTCTCCTTTAGTTGGCAATATCTGGTATATGAGATAAACCTGTTGTAAGAAGATGAAAAAGGCACTTTAGTATTGATTCACACTGACAACTTATTTTGTACTGATATATATATATATATTTCTTTTTTTCTCTTTCCCTTATTTTTAGCTGCTTCTGTGCCAATGCCTTCTTACCCCAGTTCAGGCTCTGGTAGTTCCTCCAGCAGCTCTTCTACTTCCCACCTGGCGTCACCTCCTGTAAGTACAGCTCAAAGGATGCACCACTTCTGTTTGCAGACTTCTTGCAGGCTTCTTTGGAAGTGTAGCCATTGCTTTTGCTGTTGTCTGGTGTGAGTTACAGAAAACCTGAGTTCTGCCTGGGTTTGGTGCACTGTGTTTTTCAGTCTGCTTATACTTCGCATTCTGAATGTTGTCTTTCTCTCCACAAAAAATATTTCAAAGTGTTATTGCCTGTTACGTGAAAAGCCTTTGTGAAAGGAGTTGGTGTTAATATTGCTCATGTTGGCAGAGATAGAAAGCTCTTTGGAACCAAAAAAAAGTCATTAATTCAGGGCATAGCACTGCTTATTTAGCTGCAAGTTCTTTATTCTCAAGCAGAGTCTCTGCAGCTTGACAGCATATCGACCCTTTTTTTGACAGATGACACTCCTCCCTCCTGACCAGCATTCCCAGCCCCACAGAGACCCATTCAGCAAGGCTGTTTGCTCACACCAGGCCCGCCACAGCCTGGTGGTCTCCTGAGGGTTGGTCTGAACTGACAGCTTTCTCTCTGGTTACCTGAAATTATGAGAACTGTCTTGAAGGGTAGGACATGAACTGACCAGTGCAGCGGCATTCCTTCAGCTCACTGAGCTGAAAGCTTGTTTTTGGAGGCTGCTGGTGGAAGCTGCCTTTTGACTTTGAACAGAGGGATGCTGGTGGTGTGATGGGTAGTGGAAGGGAGAAGGACTGAATGTTCTTGTCTTCTCCCTGTTACTGCTGCTTTTTTGCTTTTTCACTGAGGTTTCCCTATGTCAAGGCTTCTCAACTCCTTCAGGGAGTGCTGTGACCAAGCCCTCCTTTCTGTGTTTGTGGAAAATACTGTATCTGCAGTGAGGAGCTGCTGTGGGAAAGGTGTAGGGGCACAATCTGAAGCTGATTTGTGTTCTCATGGTGCCGGCTTCACGGAGAGGGACGGTCTGTTCTCTAAATGTCACACGGTTGTTCCCTGACTGCATTTTTATCCCCTGCAGCCCCAGGCAGAAAGGTTCTTGGCTGGGGTGTTCCATGGCCAGAAGGCTCCAGGAGTGGGTAGATAGTATCAAAAACAGACTCTCTTCCCTTAAGCTTTCTTGGTTCAGGGAGCAGTGCAGACTCACTGCCCTACTGTGGGGTCTCCATGTTAGAAGTATACTGCACCCATCCCAGTCTGCACTGGGAAGATATGCTGACAGAGCTATGCTGGCTCAGCATGTGAAAAATGCTCTGTCTGCAGGGCAGGGCTAGTGTATTGCATAGAAGAGAACTTTGATAGCTGGGAAATTCCTTCTGCCTGTGTGTACTGCGTGTGCAGTGAGAGTCAGTCCCTTGTAGGGACGGCAGGAGAGACTTTATGGGCGAACAGGGCCTAAATAGGGCTCAAGAAAGGGCTGTTTCAGATCTTTCTCATGAAAAAAAAATGCATTAGGATAAAGATTGTGACCTGCACAGCGGGCAGTTCTTAAACCATGCAGTCTCCTCCATCTGTCAGAGGTGAGGATTGTGGGGCTTTCCTTCTTCTGGCCGAAAAAGAAATGGAGCTGTCTAGAGCCTTTTGTGCCTCTGAGCGCAGGGTGATGTTCATCTGCATTATACTTGGCTTCCTTTGGGTCTCTCTAACTCCTCATATCAAAACAGCAAAACAGGGTTGTCCCAAAAGTGCAGACACTGTGTATGTGTTTGTGAGTATAGACACAGTGTGTAATATTTCTTTTTAAAAAGAAAGCTCTGAAAGCTTTTCTATTTCTCAGTCTCACCAGACTGAGTTGGTATCAAATGCATTGTTGATCCAGAAAATCTTAGCAGTAGCAAAGGGGTGCGCAGTACCTGAAGTGATTTTTTCTTATCTGAGGTGCATCAGACATGCTGGTACTATGTTTTGTATAACAAAAGATGCACAGTTCTGACACTGACATAAAAAGCTGTTCTTTTTTGGTAAGATGAACATCTGCCTCTGGCAAGCTATCAGCCCTGGTTTATGAGAGAAATGCTGTCTGTAGCCTTGTGCAGCTCGATTTAAAGGATCCAGCAGAATGATGAGGTAGCTGTGCTGAAGCCTGTGTTTGTTTTCTTCTTGAATTAGCAGTCTCTTGGAGAGATGCAGCAGCAGCTGCAAGAGAAGGCGTTAGCATCTCCTTCCCAGGATTCCCCCGGCTTTCTGCATGGATCGAAGGACTCTGCTGGAAGCAGCAGTAAGAACTCATCCTGTGACACTGATGACTTCGTTATGGTCCCTGCACAGTTCTCAAGTAAGTTGACTTCTGGAAATTGCAGACCTTCTGAGGAAAGGGGGATGTGGGTCCTGAAGGTAGTTAATAGACAGTTGAAACATTGATTAAAGCTGTTTCGACTGAATAGTAGGAATGTTCTAGTTCCTAAGTTGCTAGAGACATCTGGCTGTCTGGTTAATTTCACAGGATATTTAGTAATTATCTTCAAAGATGGGATATGAGAGTAAAGGTTATTTGGGGAGTGCAGTAAGAGATTGAACCTGGAAATCCAATTGGAAAAAGAGATAAGTAGGCTCACAGAGAAGTGTCTCCCTCTCCCAGAAGATGTTCCCATATTATCTTATGTTCAGTTTCACTCAGGAGTGCAGAGAAAGGCAAGATTTCAACTACCAAACTGGATTTTATACTTGAAAAATTTAGGAAAAAAGAAAAAAAAATGTGTATGATAATTTGCTGAGATGGGACTTGGGTGAAATCACAACATTTATCACCAAGACTTCGTGGTATGAGGATCAGCAGCATCCACAAACTTAAGTTTCAGCCTGTGTGAATTTGGCAAATCTCTGTCTTCTGAGGCAACTTGGAAGATCTTGGAGGAGCAGGAAATTCTACCCCAAATCTCAGTTGCTCTTTTGGGGATAAGATAATTAATGTTTCTTTGCTCCATTATTCCTCAGGTGAAATGACTGCGGAGGCTGCAGGAGGGAAGCCGATCCAAGACAGCCTGATGTACAGTGGGTAAGAGCAACAAGGCAACTGAAATTGTTGAATGTGTGTATGCTAGTGTGAACACGGCTTCTGGAGTTGATACTCTTATGCTTAGCTTCCTCATCCATTAGGACTAAACCGCAATTCATTTGCTGTAAGGCTCTTTATCGCAGTTAAAGTGGCATAAGAGAAATGCAATCTAAAGGGCCTTTCAGTCCTATACCACTGCCAGGTGATCAGTGTGTGGCACCTGAATACTGGAGTGTATGTGGGGCAGCATGACAGATCCAGGGCTCCTATTATTAGGCTCAGGGAGGGTGCTGGGCAGACACAGCTCTGTTCTGTGTTCCGCAGGGGGAAGCAGGATTGTTTCACAGATTTCTAATGGCTTGGTTCTGTCATTTTTTCAGGAGTTCTCTAGTGACTTCAGCTGGCTTGGAAAGCCAGGGAAGAACACCATCTCCTTCTCCCCCTTACAGCAGTTCTCCTAGCCCCTCCAGGTAAGAAGGACTATTCTGTGGTGACTTAAACTTTGATTATTTAAACTCCCATTGACTTCTTGGATAGGAAGAGATGTTGGTGTGCTGAGCAAGTTCCACATCTCTCCTTTAATTAAAGGGTAACAAGAACAACCTAGGAGAAACTTCCCTTGTCTCCGGAACGTGTTAGCATAAACTCTAGAGCTTGAAGTTTTAGGGTCTGTAGTTGGTTTACAGGGAGCTGGCAGGCTTGCTTCCCACCTCATTCTCCTCTGCTGAGGAAGCAGGACATCTTTCATCGTCTGTTCCGTCTGTATGGCAGCTGTTGGGGGAGGAGAGTTGGAAGGGAGTTCACACTCAAGGAGGAGGAAGCCCCTAATTCTTACTTAAAAAGAAATTGTAGTCCCAGTCTGTGTTGAACATGCTTGTCACATAAACAGAGCCCAGAAAATGACAAAACATAGCCTGAAAGTATTCAAATATAAAGGAGAAGAATATAGCTCAAAGCCTTGCTGACGTGATCAGATTAATTGGCAGACATATACCACAGTGTGGAGTATAATTGCATGAGACTTCTTATGCCATTACCTGCTAAGCTTTTTAACAGCTTATTCTGAATAAACTGATTCCTTTGCATTCTGGGGATCAGTCCTTATTAAAGGATTTGGCCATGTTTCTGGAAGGCAGTGAGTAGAAATTCGTGGACATTCGCTTCAGTCACTGCCTTCTCTTTGCCAAACTGGCCTCATATTCTAGAGGATCACAACGTGGAAAGTCACTGCCAGTGGCTGTATTTCTGCTCTTGCTGTCTTCTCTGCTCTAGAGCTCCTTCCCACTTTTTTTGTCTGCTTTAAAGAAACACCGAGGCACTGCTTCCTAATGTGCCCAGGATGTGAAATAAAACTTAAATAATTAAATTCTGCAGCAGCCACCCTGAGTCCGCAGTGCAAAGCATGATCTTTGAACTGCTGCCACCCAGCTATGCCCTTGCTATTAGCATGATTCTCAGTGCTCTTCATCGTAAATTTTGTGTGACCCACTGGTTCAGCACTTGGCTTCACTAGCACAGAGAACTCCTGGTTTTCTCTCCCTCTGCCTTTCCTGCAGGCAGCAGTTCTCCCTTTTCATGTGTGGCTCTAGGCTAGCAAGCTGTGCTTGGATGTAGTCCAAGTAGGACAGAAAGCAGAGTCTGTGGCTGGCAATGGGCTTTCCTCATGATATCACGATATACTGTAGAGCAGCTCTCTCGTTAGGATTAGGTATAATTAAAATATGCTCACAGTTTGAGCTTTTTCTTTTTTAAGAGCTCTTCCACGTTGAAGATCTTTAATAAGTCTAACCAGAGGTACTTCCTTTATGTATCCCACACCAATGGATTAATGCCATTTCAAAGAGCTTTTAATTACTGCCAAGTAATTAAACTCCCTGTTTCAGGTTTATCTCTTTGTCTTTGCAAATTTATGGTCAATTGCAGTCTTTAAGGCTTGAGGCCAATTAACAGATTTAGTCTGTCAGCTAATTCGGGTGCTTTCTTTTGCAGCTTGCACCTTGTGTAGGACATCTGGCTCCTGTAGAAACTTGTATGACCTTTGGGGATAGGGAGAATCCTTTCACCCCAAATCTTCTTTTCCCTTAAGGGATTTTGGCCAGATTGAAGAGACAGTGTTTGAAATTTGTCTTGAAAGTCAGGATGTGTGCAAAGCCTGACATCAGCCCTCAGATTTCTTGGTTAAAGCTGTTTACTGTGTCTGTCTGACTCCATTTCTTACGCTGATGGAAAGCAGCGACAACAAAACCTCACTTTGCCACTGAGGAATTGGAAATCTTTGATGCCTTTATTTTACTGTATGTACCAAGAAGAAACAAGGCTTCTGTGCTGTCTTACAGAGGCAGATAGCAGGTGGTGAGTCTGTTCTCCAGTGCAAGAAGTAAGAACAAACAAGGAGGAGTATGTACAACTGAAAAAAATAAAAATAAGAGACCTGTTGAGAAAGGGAGAGAAATCAGAACCATTTGTTTCAGTTAACTGGAGAGTTGTGATTGACAAGTATTGTCATGTGCACAGTGCAGAGGATGGCAGTCACAAGCCTGCAGATCAGCTTTGTTGAATGCTATTGCCATAAGCCACAACGTACTGCTGACATTCTCCAAAAAGGAAATTCTGCTGATAGGATGTTTTGAACTGCCAAACAAGACACAAATTCTTCTCTCTTCCCATATGAACATATGTATTTTCTTGCTGGATTATGTGTCTGTTTTCATCTTCATCTCATGTAAAACAGCTCGTTTCTGAGAGTTAGACCTGAAGTGATGCCTCCTACTTCTGAGGGACACACACGGGTGTGTTGTACATTGACAACATGGAATACTGTAGAAGCCTTCATTACCAATAAGATCTTGCTGTAATTGTGCAGCCACCCTGCAATTGATGTTGGCAGTTGTAAATAACATTGCCATGGCAATTAATCCTAGAATACTGGAGCCTTTGGGAAAAGACTTTAGGCAGCTACTTACTTAAACGTGATGTTTGCATGGGTTTTGTGTAGTGTGTTTTCTATAGAGTTGTGTACAGGTTAAGAATAACAGAGAAACTGTTACCTGGGAGAACAGATACCAGTCGTGAGCTTGATAACCTGCTTAGATGGAAATGGAAAGAAGTTTGCAGAATGGGTCTATCCCATTTTGTGGGTGTGATATTCCTGCTGACCTTGATGAGCATGGAGATACTGGCTCCTGTCCCCTGGATTTATTCCCTCCTGAGTTGCTTTCTTCACCCTGCAGTTAACTTACAAATACACCGATAGGCTTCAGAAGTGTGTTTTCTTCACGATATGAGAAGACTTTCATAAAAATGCCACTGCTGCAGCCATGCCTCTTGGCACCAAAGTCTTTGGTGGTGTCCTGTGTGAGCCACGGGCGCTCAGCCTTCGTTCAATTATGTGCTCTTTGGCTGTGGATCTGAGGCTATAGGAAACTGGGCCAATTGTGGCCTGAAATAACAGGGCTCCCATTTTCCCGAAGGGAGCGTTGCGCTTGGGTGGATGTTTTAACTGTGGGTGGGAATCATGTTGAAAGAAAGGTGCCTGCTTCCAGGAGGTCTGCGGTGCCACTTCCCATTCATATAGCTTTGAACTGCCTCCCAGGATAAATCCACAACCTGAGAGGAGCAAAAGGGGCACTCCCTGTGTGTGGTTGCCTTATAAAGATAATACCTCCAATTACCTGCCTGAAGGTCCACCCCTTACAAGAGACTTTGTCTCCTTTCAACAGCCGGCCAGGTCAGTTTTCCAGCAGCAAATACGGACACTCTGTGCCCATCCCAGTTCCAACACAAATCCATAACTACCGTCGGATAGAGCAGAACCTGCAGTCTCCTCACCAGTACGCCTCTCCTCGGTAAGTGCTGGGGCTGGGAATGAGGGCTCACATCAGTGTATTACGCTCTGTTACATCTTGGGGCTCTTTTATGGTTGTTCTCTGTATCTCTAGAGGTTTTCAACATCTGTCACAATGTTGAAATTTATTTGTTGCCAAGTACTGTAAATTTTGTCTACATATGTGTATGCAAGACAGCTCCCATAAGTTTTCTGTGCAGGCTGAAAGCCCTTTGGGGTCTCACCACTTTTCCTACAGTTCTGGTGTCCAAACAAAGACAGTCTGTGTCCAAACAGGGACATTCGTGTGGCACGTTTCTCTATAAAAGGAAAAAGCTGAGGTAAACAACTAAAATGGGTAGGGATGCTGAACTTACCTGACTTGAGCTTAATTGGTTCCTGTAGCTAATCACACCATCGATGACGCCTCTTACACGAGTTGCATGGTAATGTGGTTATGCAGTCTGATTAAGTCGTGAGCAATCCCTGCCTGTGAGGCAGAGCATGGTTTGTCTTGTACCTTCAAGAAATGCCAGGTTTCTGCCCCTTGACATGGGTAGTTGATTGGTTCCTACAGTTTTGAGATCTGGGTTAACAGTGGCAGCTCAGGCATGGACTGGTTGGAAGGAGAATTGCACAGGATCTTGAAGAGTTTGTACAGCAAGGACAGAGAATATTCACAGTATCTGGATTGGTTCAAGTTTAGCTATCGGAAGTAATAGGGTCAGGGTAATGCCTATGTCAGCCTGAATTTGATCTTCTATCAGCTTAATTAAGGGTAAGGCTTAGTTGTACTGGACCAAAAATGAAGACACAGCATTGATCTGAAGTGTGGATTGACAATATGTTTGTTTTCTGCCAGTGTTACTTTAGTACTGTTCTACACTTAGTTATTTGAATGTGTGATGGTTTGGTGTAAGCTCCTTCCGGTTCCCTATATGCCCTGTATTTCATATTGCAAAGCTTATGACAGGCTGCTGAACTCAGGCTCACAGTGTGCAACTGTGATACCTGTCTGGGATCAAACTCCTGTTTTGCTCCTTTTAGTCAGCACTGTGTAATGGTGTGATTAGCATTGTCCCTGCAGAGGAACTCGAGGAATGGAACCAATCAGATGATTCATGCTCTGCTTTTTTAGCATCACCTCAAAATCTCTGGCGTCATGTTTTTCTTCTGCCCCAGGAAGCCATATTTATCTCTCATCATCACTTCCTCTAATCAGCAAATTCATTAGACATACTTCAAGAATGGATGGAGAAAATTTCGTGACGCATTTTGTATGTCATTCCACTTTTCCATCGGCTGTATCAAACAGGTTATTCCAGCCAAATGACTTGTCATGTTTGGAAGTCGTTTGACTAAAAACCTTGGCATACACTCAGATTCTGAAATATCGACCACTGTCATCTGACTGGCTGGTGATGCCCGTGTGGCATAGCTTGTTTGTGGTCAGGTATCTTGCGTGTTGAGGTGATAATTATGTGTGCTTACTTCTGACCACATCACCTGTCCTGTTCATCTACTTACAGGGCAGTATTGACATTCCACATCTTTCAGCAGCTTCAGTCAGCTCCTGTTTTTTTTCTGCACATTCGCAAGAGATAATATTTAGCCCCCTGGATGGTTGATATTTTGTAGAGTTGAAAACTTGGCAGAGCAATCAATACCTTCTTTCTGCCACTGAGTGTCCAGGTGTCTGCTTCCTTTTTGTGCATTCAATTTTGCTTCCGGACAGGGTGCTTGATGAGTGTTATGCCTCTAAATCTGGAGCAACTGGAGCAGAAGTGATTTTTAGGTTAAAATTTTCAAGGATTTCCTTTTTTTCTTTTTTTTTTTCTTTTTCCCTAGCGTGTGAATATAGTGTGGATGTATTTGACTGAAGAACAGTAACAGATTGGAGTGAAGCCGGGGAGGAAGAAGGGAAAAGAAATCACTCTTTTCTCTATTACTGTTGTTGTATTTTTCCCTGAAACATGACATCAAGTAACACATATACGTAGTAGTGTTGTTGAATAGATTTATTGACAGTTCATCAGAGCAACTTTGCCTCTACTGCAGTTAGCCCTGCTTGTACTGCTGAACCCCATATGGCTTTGTTCCTTCTGTTCAGATGCGTATGGGCAGCTTAATGCTGTGTTGCTGGGAGGGGAGACAGGGTACCTTGGTGATAGCATCCTTCAGTGGCTTGAGTAGAGGTTTTATTTTCAGCGTATTCATTGAGTCCTGTCCAGAACACCACCTACTGGCTGAGACTGAGATCCTTTCAGCAATGGAAAAAGTGTTTCTAAATCAAGAGTAGAATGAAGTATTTGATGAAAAACCGTTTCCTCATATGGAGGCGTGTAATGGGAATCTTGGTGAAGGAGCATGCAGAGGTAGATTGGCATTTTGGTAGATAGGTTTTAGGCTGTGCTCTTGAAGTGTGATGGCACCATTCAAAAATTGAGAAATAGTTAATATTCTCAAATCCCATTTCTCTCCAGAGTGATGGTGTGGCTCTATTCATGTTCTCCCTATTCTAGTTTCCTCTTTGTTTTTAGGCTAGGTATACTTGAGGTTCCTGCATGTGTGGCACAAACAATTTGATTTGAATTCTCCAAGAAGTGGTTTCGTAAGGTATTACAGGAGTTTGACACCCAGGCATTACTGACCATTCCAGCCCAAAGAGAAGCTCCTCTGGGTGTGATCTGTATTTGCGTAGTCCTGGCACAGTGGGATTTTGATCCAGAATAAGCAACCATGAAACTTCACATCTGTGGAAGTAGCACTCTGTGTTTGAGTGTGTAGGTATGGTGTTTTCCTTACTCCTCTTTATTAGCAACTGGAGTAATGTGCATTTTGTTTCCTGCAAGGTCTGGTACGGTTCGAAGATCTAGCAGTACAAGCCCTCTTGGTTTTCCTAAAACTGGTGCTTCCCCTCCTTATCCTGGAGAGCATGGATCTGTGCCTAGCTCTAGAAAGCTTTCCTTTGGTGGTGCCAAGCCATTTACTCCATCACCACAAGGTAAGATGTCAACTGGCATGTTACTGCTCTAATAAAATCATAGAATTGGTATGAAAATCATGTCTCTTTCCTGTAAAGAGAAGGTTTTGACCAGGTGTAGCTGTCAGGTAATGGGAAGTTTGGATGGTTATGTTCTCCCATGACTCCTCTCAGTAGAGTAACAAGTGTTTTGGCCTTGGTAAAATCGAGCAGAGAACACCTGTTAGCCTCAGAAGAGGTAAGCAGTGTTCTAGTGTCTGTGTGAATCATGTTGCTGTCCTCTGCAGAGGGCTTTTCTGGGGACAAAATATCTTTTTTACCAGTTTGGGCTGGAGTGAGAAAAACACAATCCAACTGCTGTCAGAGCAGAATTCTGACTGGCTCTAGAAGGGCTTGAAACTTCAGTGTTCCTACTGAAAAGCAGCTGTCTGAATATTCATACTCTAGCCCTCTTAATTAATGTCTCTGCAAAGTCAGATTAAACTTGGCTAAAGGGGAGTACCAGCTAGAACTTCTCTCCTTATTTTACTATACAACCATGGCTGAGATTATGGAAGAGATAAGCACCACCCTTTTTAAAATAGGTGGTGAGTAGTATTGTTTACTGTGGAAACTTAATACCAAATAAACTTTTTGATTGTGTTCACTTAAAGTTGGAACGATCCCGGAGCAGCCCAGCCAGACTGTTATCCCCTCTTCTCTTGGAGCAGAAGTGAGAAGCAGGATTCCTGCAGCTGGTATGTTGGTCCTTGCTTTCCTTCATTACTCCTGTGGATAAGGCCAGAGCCATAATCTGAGAGCTTTCAGGGTGGGGTTTGTTCCTCCAGCATCTTTTGATGCTTGGCCACTGGGATTTGTGTGCGCTGGTAGGGGTCAGGGTTGATTCATTCACATTCTGTCATCTATCCTCTAGTGCTGACAGATCTTGTGACACACAAACTCTAATTTGGGACATTGCAGTTAATTGATTGAGTGGAAGAAAACCATCTCAAAGCCCCAAACTTTTCTTCTGCCTTCTTGCCTATTTGATGATTAATTTCCTCTGTAAGGGCTGCAGAAAAGGAAAGAAACTACACTTTTATGTCCCCGTTGTTCCTTCTGTTCCTCCTGTGGAGTCAAAACCCAGTCAGGCATAGAACTTTTATGGCACTGATCAGAGTGCCATCTTTACCCATTAATTGAAGAGTTTGATCTGTAGGTGTCTGGTACAAGCTTACCTTCTTGGGTATTTCATCAGTGAATCTTGTGATCAATCTGACATTTTCTTTCGGAACTAGAAAATGATGTGGTTTGTCACTGTGTTTGGGCCCCCAGGTGCCTCAGCACCCGAACACTCTCCTCGAGGGATGGGCTCCCGGCTCCACAGTGCTCCCAACTTGTCAGATTTGCATTCCTGCAGGCAGAAGATAACCAAGCAGCACTCTGATCCTCTAGTTGCTCACTTTGGCCATACCCCAGTCAGCCAACCTCTGCAGATTCATGGCCTGCAGCACTGCCGGCAGCTCAGGTCCTCACCAAAGCTGTCTGAATTCATGCAGAGAAGCCCATTGCCAACTATCATGGGCTCCCCTACAAAGGTAAATCAAGGAGTCTGCTTTTGGGTTTCTCACAGTTTGAGCTGTTGTGTTATTTGGAGGTGAACCACTGTATGATCTCTGACCTGTATTTATCACCACTCATTCACTGTTCTTCAAGGGCTGCTTAATGATCTGTGTGAAATGAGGTGGTGTCCTAGTTCTTTGTGGGCAGATCTCACTTTGCAGCAGTGTTTGCAGTCTGAGTAGAGTCAAGGGTTCTAAACAGACAGTGAAAAGGAGCTGACCGGATTAGGACAGAAGCGCATTAGTGGACTGCAGTGTCAGGGTTGATTTGCACGTCACGGCTTTTGACACAGGTGTGTGTGCAGCAGGAATCCCCAGCAGAGACAGCAGGCAGTTGGGTGGGTGGCAGCCTTGGTGTCTGTTGTGAAGCTGGCGTTGGGACGGCATTTTCTCTGTGCTTGTGTTAAGCTGCCGTGAATTTTCAGCAGTTTGTTGTCTTTTCATTTTAGCCTTTCTGAGGCAGAACCAAGTAACTTTGTGGGCTGGGATTTCTACCTCTTCATTTCAGACCTGTTTTTATGTGTACAATTTAATTTTGATAAATAAATGGAGGATGAAGGAACCTTTGTTTTTAAGGCAGTTCTCTTTGTGTTCACTTTCTCCTAGGCTGTGTCCCCTTTTGAGTTTTCCAAAACCCCAAGTTCCCAGAACCTCCTGACTCTCTTGGCCCATCAGGGGGTCATGATGACTCCAACGCGGAACAAGACCCTGCCAGATCTGAAGGAGATGGGTCATTTCCACTGCCAGCAGACTGGCTTGGGGTTGAGGCCTGTGGAGGAGATTAAGGGCAGGTGAGCTGTAGTGCGCTTTGTACACAGCAGTTTTTCCTTCTCTGACATGGGATGGATGGGGCATATCTCAAATGTCAGCTATTTCAATCATTATGTATCTGCAAGCATTCAGCAGTCATCTCCTAGCACCACTGGGTTGCAAGCAGATGTCATGCAGATTTTTTTAAAGTCTTTTCTCTACATGGGTAGGCCATGGCCTAGATTTTCTGACATGAAAGATTGCTTGCAGCTTTACATTGTTACTGTCCAAGGTTCCATCAAGTGGGGATCAAGGATCTGGTTATTAGAAGCAGACTCCCTGCAATTATGCAAATGTGTGCTTTGTTCTTTCTGAAGCGTGCACCTGTCATAAGTGAGAGGTGTGTGTTCCTTGTCTATCAAACAGCGGGCACAGGTCTTCAAAGATCTGTTTGAAAGCCAGGTACTGACTATTGTGAATGTTGCAGGATACAGAGTTGCTCAGGTGTTAGCATTAAGTTTTTATTACCTGCCTCTTTACATATTTCTTGTATTAATTTCCATCTCTTCCATCAAAGAAAAACTATGCTACAGTAATGCTGTACTCTGTACTTGCATACTGCAAGTCATGGTAATCATAAGCTGTTCTGCAGGTAACAGGAGGTGCTTCAGATACTCTGTTATAAGAGGAATGGGGCTAGTGGTTATTTCAGTTCTAGACTATTTGCTGTGTAGTGTTTGTGGACCAGCAATGGCACAAACTAACTGAAACCCACGTACCTTACTGGTGAGTTTCTGCATCATCTTGTATGTTCTCTTTTTAGATCTCTAAGCACAGGCAGGCTTACTGACCTGCTTCTCAAGGCAGCCTTTGGGGCACAGATCTCAGAAGCTGGCAGCAATGACAGCCTGAACAATGAGAAGCCAATGGAAATTGCAGGTAAGTGGGGAGGCGGGGCAGATCTGACGGGATGGGCTTGTGTTGGGGGAAAGTGTTTGCCTGCATGCCTCTTATGAAAGGGAGGCTTCTTTTCTGATGGCTTTTGCTATAGGAGGTGACTGCTGTGTGTAAGGAGAGTTGTGATGCTTGCTTTCTTTTGTCTGTGCTCGGAGGCTTGTGGGTTTGTGCGTGCTGTGTAATTGCTGGCTAGCAGTGTGATTTTTGTAGGCAGGGCTTCCTCTCTTGGCCCCTTCTGAATGAGATATCATGTGGAAGTGGGGACTTTCTGCCAGGCAGTTCGACTATGAATGATTTTGCAAGGGTGGGTCTTCCTGCGCGTGCAGGTTGGGAAGTGAGGAGGGAAGAACAGCTGCAGCACCATGTAACGCTGCCCAGGCTCACATCCTGCTGTCTGTGCCAGCCTGCCTGGTCGTGGGATGCTTCCAAAGGGAGCGCTGGCCTGTGCTGGTAGCCACCGTCTCCTGAGAGAGTCTGCAGGAACGTAACACCTCTGGGTGAGGCACACCGTGCTCGGAGTAACTTTCCTGTAATGTCAGTCTGCACCTTTCAACTGTCTCCCCAGCTCCCTCAGGTGCTTACGGAGGGACACTGCACTCTGGTGCCCGGGCGGGGGGCTCTGCCAGCCCATCCCCAGTGATTTTTACTGTTGGATCCCCTCCCAGTGGAACAACTCCCCCACAGACCACGAGGACCAGGATGTTTTCAGGTAAAGGGCTGATACCTGCCTGTTCCAACATCCGGGGACAGAGCGATGTGCTGTACTCCTTACTGCTGCACACTGGTGGTGGAAGCAGGCTGTTCAGAGAGAGCTCGATGGTCTAAATGCCTTTAAGGTTCTTGTACTGGCTCTTGCCAACCCCACTTACTGCTAATAACTCTTCATGCTGGCACAAGGACTAATGCCTTATAAGAGTTTCCAAGACTGGAAGAGGGAAGCAAACTGTCCTTTTGCTTCATTTCTGTTTGCTTCAGGAATAATGCTGCAGCTGTTCATAGATCCACTGTTGTTGATAGGTCAACAGAGATAAAGATTGCTCTGTGTTCTGATGGTTCTCCTCATAGGTTTCAGATAAGTTATAAAAGGCAAGCGTGACCATTCATGCAGAGCAGTTTCAGTGCACAAGTACCATCATGAAAGGACTCTGTATGCAAAAGTACAAGTGATGTTACTTACTTTGTGAATTACTTAAGTAGGAAATGGAGAAGTGCAGTCCTGATTGACAGATCCTTTAAGGTGCCAGCACTCTGACCTCATCAGCCAACAGTTGAGGCTGCAGTAATTGTCCCTTTTGGGGCCGTGTGTCTGAGAGCTGATATCTGTAATCAAGAAAATATTTGGATACTTCTATCTGCATTTTTGGCTGGTTTCAGTTCTTGTCCTGGCCATTCCTCAACTGAATGTAGTTGACGCTGTTGTTCTTAATTACTGCAAGGAAGGTTTGGATGCAACTATGAATAAGCTGCTTGACTCAGACTAGGGGGACATATGGGCTCAGTTCCTGGGTATGGCTTGGATTTCCATCATAACTGAAACCACTCAGATTCTTGTCTGGAAGTTGGGTCTATAATCCTTCCTTTGTCTCATTTATTTAGAGTGTAAGCTGTGCAGGGCAGGGACTCTCAGACAAAGTGACTGACTGTCCTATAGTACAGTGGGGCTACTATCCTGGCTAGTGCTTCTAGCTGCCACTGAAATGCTGTCAATAGAGAATTCAGTCTTCCTGTATTGCTTTTGAGGGAATAATAGTAATTTGGAAGTAGATCCAAGTGCCACTTTGGTGGAGTGATAGTTGGATGTTTAAGGATCTGCTGAGCAGTTAAAATTTCAGATGGAATTCCTGGTGGAGAAGACTAATGAATAGCAAGCCTACAACACATCCTCAGCTTTGGATAAAGGCAGTCAAAGCAATGCTGCTTGACAAGCTTTGTTTATTAGATCTTTGCAATAGCTGCTTATGTTATACTTAATGCATAACAGTAGATGGTGAAAAAGGGAGCTTTGCAAGCTAGAACTCTACACCCCAAGTGTGTTGACAATCCATGAGTAACATCACTTGACGGATGCAAAGACAGAGCCCTTCCATGAGTCATCACAACGATCTCTGATACTGTGAGCAGTACCACAGAATTACAGGGTATCCAGAATGTGGTGTTGTTGGTCTTCTCCTTTCTCTGAAAGATCTGGAAATACTTTACCAGTCTTTGAT